>APFE030189714.1:0-15843 GCA_000404065.3 Pinus taeda
AATTAAGAACACTTGTCTGAGGTGTTTTAAATGTTCTTGGTTTGATTTTGAGAAGGTTGTTAGATCATCAAGGTATATGACTAAGAAGTCATGGATTTCTTTAGCAAAGGCTATGTCCATTGCCCTTTGAAATGTGGCTCCATCATTTTTGAGTCCAAAAGGCATTTTTAGATATTTGAAAGTTCCCCAAGGTGTGGTGAAAGCTGTTTTATCTTGATCATCTGGGTGAACTAAAATTTGATTGAATCCTGAGAAGCCATCCAGTAGTGAGATCCTTGAAGCTCCCACTACCCTTTATAAGATGTGATCCATTTTTGGCAAGGGGTAGTGGTCTTTGAGGGAGACTTTGTTTAAATTTCTCAGATCAACACAAAGTCTTATCTCCCTAGTTTTCTTTCTTGTAGGTACAAGGTTAGAAATCCATTCAGAAAATCTTATAGGTGCAATGATTCCAGCTTCATACATTTGTTTTACTTCCTTTTCAATTAGGGGAAGAAGGATTGGATTCACTCTTCTCAGTTTCTATTTAAAGGGTTTCTGGTTTTCTTTCAGGGGTATTGTGTGCTGGATAACTGTAGCATCATAGGATTTAAGGTCCTCATAATTCCAGGAAAACACATCTTGAAACTCTTTGAATAGTTTAATATATTCTGATTTCTTATCAGGAGGTAAGGTTCTAGAAAGCTTGACCATTTTGGGATTTTCAGTGGTCCCAATATTACAATCCTCTATTTCTGCATTGATGGGTTGCATCTTTGGTTTCTTAGGGAGATCATTTGAATAAAAAATGTCTTCTAAAGGAGTAAGACCTGTGGGCAAGAAATTATCCTTTAGTTGAATTACTTCAGTTTCTTCTTCAATAATTTCATCAAGATCTGCTAGTTTTAGCTTCTGTAAATTGGCAGAGTCAAAGGTTTTAGGATGTAATATCAGATCTACTATTTCAGCTGATATAATTGTGTTCAGTTCATCAATTTGGTGCTAATCATCCCTAATGCTTGTGTCAATGTTTAAGTTTGAGAATTCCTCCTTCATGGTCAAAAAATTGTTTATCTGAGTATCATTCTCAAATACTTGCCAATTATCTACATTGTCTGGGACAGAAGGCTTGTGTTTAATATCAGCAGTGAACTGGTGGTTAGGCCCAAAAGGAAGTTTACAGGTGCTTGCAAAAGTTTCCAAATTATGAGCATGCAAGTTGTCGCTCCTAGGAATTTTGGTGAGTTGATATTCTAGGAAGTTGTTGAGCAAGTCTGTCACTGCTATCCTATAAGACATCAACCTGGGATCATTTGTGACAAAAGTTCCCTTTATTTGTTGTATAATTAGGTCTGAATCACCCAATATGGAAACTTTGGTCAGTCCTAGACTCTTAATCAGTTTGAGACCTAGTAAAAGGGCTTCATGCTCAGCCATATTATTTGTACATCTGAAGTTAAAACTATATGCATGACCTAGAGCATGGTCATTTTGAGTATTGTGTATCCAGACCCCTGCTCCTTCTCCTAGCTTATTTACTGACCCATCAAATTCTAAATATCACATGATCTCTTGATCACTGTTTCTTTCAATGGATTTACAAATTTGTTCAGTGGGATGGTCTAGTTTTGGTGATTCTTGTGATCTATCAGCAGATTGTGTTGGTTTGATCACATCAGTGATCTTTTGATCTGGAGTTGTGGATTATTCATTCATATGCCTGGTTTCTGTTGTTTTTAGCAGTTTGACCTCAGTTTTGGGACACATATCATTGTACAGTATGAATGAGTCCATGTCTGAATGAATGGAGTAGATTTGGAAGTTTTGGGGCTTCTCCTGACTGTCGACCACATATTTCATCAGTGTTTCTTGGTACAGTCTCTTTGGCTGGCCAAAGACTGAGATTGTGGCATATGACATGTCTAGTTGCAGAGATCCTTGGAGTTTGGCACCCCATGATCTTGATAAGAGCATCCCATATTTGGGTGGAATGTTAGCTACTACTACATCCATTAGAATTTTTTTGGTTGGATATTGGACTAGGGATACACAAAGGTCTTTGATCAGGCCTAAACATCTCACCTAGCTGGAATCAAATGAAAACAAATCTTTATAGGGTCTGGTGATGTCTAGATCAAGTTTTTCCATTACTAATTTGGGCATTAGGTTATGAGAGGCCCCTGAGTCAAACATGGCATTGTGTAACACTTTGTCATGAATGTTTAGGCTTACATAGAATGGAGGAGTCCCTCCATCCACTGATTTTCCATTGACTTCTGAGCCAAAAATCAGCTCTGGTTGATCATCCAGAATATTAACTGCATCCCTATTTTCTGGTACTTGTAGTGATCTATTGATTTGTTGTCTGAAGACCTCATGTTTGGCTAGTTCTGAAAGAGGAATTGTTATTTTCAGTTTACCAATTTTTGTCTCAAGATTGAAAGGTTTTTCCATCTGAACTTTTATATTGTGAGCACCAAGTTTTTCCTTCTCTGCTGAATTTTGGGTGACCTTGTCCTGGTCAGGGACACTGTTTTGGGGTATGCTTGGATTGGGTCTGTTTTCTAGAGGCCTGCCCAAGATCTATGTTGGAAGAAATGGTGTAGATGTAGGTTTTACTGGAAGCTGTACCTCAGATACATCTTCCACTGTGACCTCCCTTTGGAGTTTTTTATCTGAGGACTTTGTTGAAATGGCTCTATCACTAGATTTTTTGGGCAGTTTAGTGTTTGTTTGTTTGGTATTATTAGGTATATCTATGGTTCTAATTCTTAACTTGTATTGTTTGTGTACTTCATAGACTGTTGTGTCATACCCTTCTCTGAAATCAAATGACTCACCAGATTTTGCTTGGAACTGCTTGTATTCTTGGGCTTGTTGATCATCTTGTGTTAAGCATACTTGTTGTTCAGTGTCTAAACCCATTAGATTGATGTGGGGATCTTCTATTTGTTCACTAATGGTTGAGGCCTCTGCATAGTTTTCTTGAAATGGAGGTCTGATATTCTGATCAGGACCAGTCCTCCCAGCATTTGGGTTTTGGTTTTTTCTAAAATTGGGATTCCTAGTGGTGTTGCTTGTTTGCCCTTCTGAAGAGGACTTTCTCTCCATGGTCTCAACTCTATCTCCCAACCTCTCCATACCCTTCATGATTGCATCTAGCTTTTGGTCAAAGGTTGAGGGTTACACTTTAAATGTTGTTCTTCTCTCATTTTTTTCTCTAGTTCTCTTGGCAATCAGGTTTGCCTCCACACTTACAGCTATATTCTGCATGTCTGCAAGACTTGGAGGTGCTCTTTCTCTTAATTGATATGCCATGTCTGAATCAAATCCATTTGGGAATTTGATCAAGGCCAGATCCAGTGGGGGTCTTAGGTTTTGAGGAATGGCGTTGCATATATTGTTGAACTTAACACAGTAATCTTGAATTGTTTCTTGTGGACCCCTTCTCAAGTTATCATACTCTGTTAGTATGTGTAGAGGGTCTTTCTTCTTTTCCCATCTGTTTAAAAAACTTAGGTATAAGGCATCAGGATTGAGTATAGAATTTGCAGCTAGAGACCTAAACTAGTTCCTTACATCCCCTGTCAAACTTTGCACAAAAATTTTCATTCTTACATCTTCATCATCTATCTCATAGTTCTCAAAATAGTCCTGCATTATTTTGGTGTGTTGTTGGGCTGTATAAGTGCCAGTGCCATCAAAGTAAGTGATTTTCCTTTGATATTCTTGGGGCATTGCCCCTGGATTTGCAAGCAGGTGTAAAGGAGCATATCTAGCCATATTTGCAGGGATAAAAGCGACAGCAAGAAGGAGTGGAGCAGCTGGAACAACAGGGATAATAGGAGTAAGGTGTGTTGGGGATGGAGGAGTGGGGAAACTACCTTGGGAAGTGGATGAGGAACTATGGTAAGTAGGGGTTATGTGAGGGTGAACTGATGCTTTGACAAGAGTAGGAATATAGCTCTGCTGGATTGGTTCTGTATCTGAGTCTGAGAGTTCTCCTAGCTATTCTTGTTTCTTCAAGATCTTGGGGATTAAATTGGGGTTTTCAAAGATAGTTGGGGGATTAGGGTCAGGCTTGGACCTAGTGTAACGATATTTCTTCTTTGGAGCCAGCTTCTGAGTTTTGTTTCCTTGGTGTTCTATGAGAAGGTTTAAACAGGAAGCTTATTTCCTTGCAATTGGTAATTTGAAATACTCCCCAGCGGAGTCGCCATTGATGTTATCACTCAGGTTGTTCCCTGCTTCCTAAAGGGAATACGGCCGCGGTAACCACTAACCAATATTTTAGTTACAGGTTCTAGCCTACCTGTAACCAGAGAGGGCTCTCTCTTTATGATTTAGCTTTATTTGGTGAATGATTTTAGGCTAGTTATGGTGTACTGTTTTGTTTGAGTTTGGTTGGTTGGTGAATTCAAACCAGAGTTGAGGTATAATTTACTGAACAGTTTGGGCCATTGGGCAATGGAGTCCAGGTAGTGTGCTGTTGAAGTATGTTTATGAAGACAGAGTATTGTAAAGCCAGATAGGCATCTGTGGAACAATTTTTAGATTTTGTGATAAAGTTATGGAATTAGTGAGTGAAAGGCAATTGAGAATCTTTCACTATGCTAACAAAGGAAAAATGAAAGTATTTCTTAAGAGCAATTAAGAATTCTTAAACAATATTCACAATGATAGAATTAGTTTAGACATGAGCAATTGAGAATTAATATCCATGGCTAATCCATAAGAAAACATATTTAGAAATAGAGATTGAGCATAGGGTGTGTTCAAACAAATCCTAAGCTATTCTTTTTCTCTATTTACTATGATTATGAAAATATATGAATTATGGCATACATAGAAAAAAACATACACAGTTTAGAATAACTTATTGTTCCAGCAAATGACACAGGAATTCTGTAACACAATAGAGCCATTCATTTCCACCTTCAGACAGCATAGGAACCAGGAACTCCACCAACAATTTGTATTAGCAAAATGTCACAAGTATACAATAGAGCTCTTCTGAAAGGGTTTCACTACAACCGACCCTCAATACGTTCTTTGAGGGGATATATATACAAAAATGGGATACAAAATATCTCAATAGTGAGTTATTTTGCAATAAATTGCACCACCAACTCTCTTACAAAAAGTAAATGAAAGATATAACTACAGCATTTAATGTTGAGATGGCAGCTATCTTTCTGTCAGACAACTTTTGACTTTTTGGCTCAGGAAAGTTGGCTGTTAGCTGTGCCTTTAATTCTGTGTTAGTTGAGCCTGTTGTCTGAGTTCTTTGGTGAGTCATTGTACAGATGCTTCCTGTGATACCTGCGTGCTGATTTGTCTGTTGACCTATACTGTGACTGAGATCTGAATTTTCACAAAAAGGAATGATATGATGAGATCACCTGGGTAGAATTTCCAGCATTGCCTACCACCAATCAGCTGGAGGTAGCTGATGTCTCCTTATCTTTACCAGTGTTTCATCTGCTTCTGTATATTTGTAGAAGTTTGGAGGCACCTAAAACAGATGATTTATCTCATGCTCAATAAAAAATAGATTTTCTAATTTTTCATACAGAGACTGCCCAGAGGGAGGCTCTGCTTCTTTTGTGGAGCTGTTGGATGCTGTTATTTGATTCTCAACATAATTGTTGATCCTTGTGATATACTGATTATATGACAGCAGTTGTCCTGCGTCAGTCACTAGGCTTGGCAATCCTTTATCCTGTAATACTATCATCTTTGCCCTGAATTCATCAATTTCTGCCTTCATCTCCTGACATTTTCCTTCTAGTGTTTGAGTGAAATTCCTCAAAGTTAGCACTTTCTTAGCTGTCAGGATAGTGTCTGTTCTTCTGTTTATTTCTAGAGCTGCCAATTCCTCCCTAGTGTGGTTATTGAGGAAATGTATCATTTTATTGGCTTGCTCAGGCATGATTCCTAGTGTTGTTCTGGCTCTTTGTATTTCAACATGAGCCATGCCTATTAGTTCAACTTGCTCATGTATTGCATGGATTAACCTCCATTGGTCATGGATTGATTGGCCAATTTTGGCCCAAATTATCTTCTTGATTTCTGCTAAGGTCTTGCCTAGAAGCAATTCCTTTTCCAAAGTTTTTACTTTTGCCTCCAAGGCCTTTATTTCTCTCTGCTTTTCTGCCACTTTCATCTTGGACTTGTCATAGCTGGCCTCTATCTTGGCCAGTCTATCCTTGGCTTCATTTATTTCTATCACTTGAGTTTCAAGCTCCTTGACAGCTTTCATCAAGTCCTCCATACTCATGCTAGATTCTGCTGCTGTTGTTGCTTCTGTTGCCTTTGTTGCTGATGTGGCTGTGGTTGGTGCTGGAATGGCAGGAGGGGCTGCTGCTGCTTGTGAAGGAGGGGCAGGGCCAAGAGTTGTAGAAGTTTGAGGGGGCTGGGAGGTTGATTCTCCCTCTCTTCCTTGCCATGCTTTCTCCAATTCTCCTTCCATCTCTAGTATCCTTTGATTCATCTTCATAAGTAAATCCATGGTGTCATCAAGCTGTTTTTCCTGTGCAAGTTCTGCAGTGTCAGGGTGAATGGTTGGAGGCAGTTTTGCCTGTTTTCTGAGCGCAGCAATATCATCCTCCTTCTTTTTCATAAGGGCCCTAACACCCTTTGGATCTTTTGGATCATGCCCTAGATCAATGATAATGTCTTCCAATGTTTTTATTATGTTGTCCTTGGCCTGGGAAGACATCCTTCCCAAATCCAACTGTGTATTAGCATTTTCAGTGATTCTTTCAACTTATGGGCTAGCATGGCCTTGTCTGCAAGCATAGCATAGACCATTTCCCCTGTTTTCTTGTGCAGCTCTATCTGATCCATTGGATGGATGTCTTTAGAAAAGACCTCCAAGTTTGTTCTTAAGTAATCTACAGAGGTTTTTGGATGTGGAACTTTAGACTTTAAATGAGTAAAAATCATTTTGTCCTCCTTGATATCGTATGCTGCCATCAATCTCTATTTTTTGGAGGGGGTTGCCTTCAAGAATTGATCATAGAGTTGTACTCTCAACAATTCATTATGTGCTTTGATCTCCATGAAACCCCCTTTGATACCAGCTGGTTGCTTGCCTTGCTACCTTGAGGAGGATACCTCTATGCCTTGTTGCATGGCCTGTTCCAGCTGAAATGAGCTAGTGGCAGTCTGCTGGCTGGATTGTCTTTCTTTGTCTTGGCTTTCTTCCCTTTCCTCACTGATGTCTTCTTCCTTTGTCTCAGGGTCAATTCTTGGCCTCTTGGCCTCTGGTTGCTGTGTTAACCCACTTGGAGGTGTGACCTCCTCTCTATCTCGCTTTTTTCGTCTCTCTTCATTGAGAGGTGTTTGCAAAACTAGGATTTGGGGTGATCTAGTTTGCTGTAAAGGGGCTTGCCCTTGAGTTTGATCCTTTGAGGTGCTGGGTTGCCCGGCCTCTGTCTCTTGCTGTTCATCCATTATTTATTTTCCTTTTGCTGTAGTGGTGGTTGTAGATGCTTGCTGGGTAGTTTGTGCAGCTGGAGCAGTGGATGTGCCTTCTCCTACTTGGACTGGTTGCTTGAATATGACCTGCTGACAAGAATCCAAGTCAAGGGTTTTCTCTAAATCTTTCACAGTCTACTCCATTTTCTCTTCCTGAGTAAATTGTTCTACTATTGATTCAGGTACCCATTCATCTTGGTTGGCAAAGTGTTCTATTTGTGGATATGGGCAATGTTTATAGGCTAGCAGCCTATACTTGACTCTCCTAGCACTAATAAAGCCTTTAGGGTCATAAGGGACCCACCAGAAGCTTCTTTTGAGTTTGAGCTGTTGCCCCAATATTTGATCAGCTTCTTGCCAACCATCTTTCTTATTCATGATGAATGGGCCTAGGTGGTCTCTGAATTTTAGATTGGCTTTCTTCTTGGCACTGTGGAAATGTGTGAGGTCAGAATTGATGAGTTGCCTATAGTATTCCAAGGCAAACAACCTCATAGGCACATACCTTGGGAGCCTGTAGGGACAGAGCTCACAACTATAGATTCTGATAACTGTGTGATTTTGGTATAAATACCAATCACCTATTTTGTAGTTCCTGGACAACTGTAAGATTTTCTGCATATCTTTGGACAATCTGGCAGGAGGAGACCTCTTCAAGAGGTATGTAACTGGATGGACAAATTGGTCAATAAATTCACAGTAGGAGTAGGGAGAGCTCTGGATTTGATGAAAGACTAAAGACCAGAAGATAACATATCTCCTCTCTCCCTGTGAATCCAGCTTCTTGATGGGGCACTGGAAGCAATATGTTTGATAGTACAATAAGAGGTGATAGATGTATGATGAATATTTAAATATTGCCTCCCTGTCCATCCTCAACAGTTGGTCATGTGTCTTGTTGGCAATAAACTTGGCATAATTGTATTTAACAGCAAGAGGCTTCCCAAGGCTATATGCAGATAGCATGACCAGCACAGTTTCATCAACATGCTCATTTGTGGAGAACCCCAGCACAGAGGTTAACATGTCCACCAGCAGCTTGCCTACCTCATTGAAATTTGTATATGAAAAAGGAGGTGGCCTAGAAGGTTGGCAGTCTTCCTTCATGAAAGTTTTGGCCACTGCAGCAATGTCTGTGTTAGAGAGCTTGGAGCCCTCATCCAACAAGTACTTAATGGAAAAAGGGTATAGCAGCTGGGTTTGTTTGTAATTGAGCATCTTATTTATGGAGTCTGGTGTTATGTAGAAGAGGATGCTCCCAGATAGAGACTTTACAGCTCTGAGCTTCTGGTCATAGTTTTCTGCACAGAGGTGAATGACTTCAGGAAAGACATTTACAGATGGCAGGAAGTAGGTAGGCAGATTAGACTCCCAGATGCCATACATGTCACTGTTGTCCAAGTGACTGTTCCTTAGCTGGCAAAAGGTCTGTAAGTGGTTCCTCTCTGCCACAAAATTTGCAATGAGGAAATCACTGTCTACAAGTGGCATAGCTTCAAGCTTTTTATTGGGTGGATTAACAGGAGCTGCATCCAGTGTAGATGGAGTGGCCATGTTTGATTTTAACTGGATATTCACTTGAGTTTAGGATTGGTGCAAAGGCTGAGGAATGCCCACTAAATTGTGTTTGGCAGTGAGCACCCTGAGAGTATGAGGAAACTCTTACAGGTTTTGATAAACTGTGGGGAACTCTGTTGGAAGAAACCAGAGTGTGTTTGAGTTAATTAGCTAGTTTTCCAAGGGGAACTTTGAAAACAGGGATGAGTGTGCAGTTTTATGGGCTTTTAGCCGGTAGCTCAGCTTCTCCAACTAGTTTTTATGGTGAATTTCGCAGAAGGGCATGGGTTTCTTGCAGAGCCTTGTGGTGCAGGGATTTTACCAGGTCTTTGAGTGGTTTCAGTGGAAAATTTATCTATGAGGAGCTTATGCAGATTTTTTTACAGGAATTTAGGAGAAAAAATGGGAGAAATATGGGTAAAGTGGGTCGCCTGCGGCAAATACCTGGATTTCTCGGTGCAGGAGGCGTCAAGCTGGATCAATTGCAGGTACTTGGGTCGACTTTGAGGGCGGCAGCAACCTTGGTGGATGAATTTTTGATTTTCGGAGTAAAGGACGTATTTTGCATGCAGAGTGCTCCGGAAACAACGAATAAAAATGACAAACAACGGTCATTTCCCGACTTTTTATGCACTTTTGGCCCTTTGGCGCCTTTTTAGTGATGACGTCAGCATGATTTCATTGGTGGGTCCGAGTAGGACAGGGTGACGTGGCAGCTGACGTGGGTGGCCAGGTGGCGGTGACACGGTGGCACGGCAGGCGGGTGGACAGACGACGTGGAGGTGACGTGGATGCGTGATGGCAGAAAGGTGAGGTGACGTCACACTGACAGGGGTGTGACATCAGCGAGGTAGGAAGGGTTAATGAGGGTGGGGACCATCGATTTTTGGTTTTTAGCCAAAGTTTTTTAATTGAAAACCATAGTTTAGGGTCAAAGAGGGTTAATATTAACCCCTGATGGGTTAATATTCCCCAAGAGAGGGCTATATAGCTATAGTGTTAGGGGGAGGGTATTTATACAGATTTTTTGGGAATTTTTTCATAGATCTTTATAGAATTAGGGAAGGGGGGACTTAGGGAGCTAAATAATATATCATTTGTTAATATGACATTGTGAGGTGAGTGTATAGGGGGAAAGACTAAGTTTTAAGAAGTAAAACTTAGGAATGGAGGATGAGGGAATTGAGAATCAAGGTTTTTACACAAAAAATGTGGCTTCTTTTCCTTGATTGAACTTCATAGTTTGACCTGGTAATCTATCATGAACTGAAGTGGAACAGGACACTTGAGCAGATCTCAAGGTCCTTGGGGATGTTAGTAAATGATGTTTGGGGGAAAATAGGGGAAATTAGACATGCTTCCAATGTTATGTCCTCAAACCTCTGCTTTGATGCCAATATCCTGAATGGAATGAGTCTTGTACTTGATAAGCCAATTAGTGATGGCCCTTTATTTCTGCAACCTTGCACTACTTACCCAACCTAGTAATCCTAACATTTTTTCTTCACTTGAAGTGGGTGCACTTGAATTAGCTGACTCTGATTGTTCTCTTTTTCTTTTAACTGTCCTCCTATCTAAATCTACCCTTATTTCTTCCAAGGACCCAGATTAAGCAGTTGGGCTCCTCCATTTCTCTACCTAGCTAGTCATATGCCAAGCTTGAGTTGTTTGGACAGGAAGCATTCTCTATTCTGCAACAAGCAATTTAAACATGGCATGGTCCAGATTAGACTGTTGGGCCATCCACCCAGTATGATTAGCAGCAGTATTTTTAGATTGAAACACTGCCAAAAGATAGTAGTGGCATTTTGACTGGCCACTTTCCTGGTCTTTAGTTTGGGGTTCATTTTCACTTTTCTTTTGACCATTTGATTTTCTTACCTTTTGATTATTCTTTTAAGGCATACCCTCTTTTCATTTTTTAATTTTCATAGTATGTACACAAAATATGGAATCTTTGCAACCTGCAATGATGAACATATTTAGCCCTTCCACTGTTAATCATGAAAGATGAAACCTATTGGTATAGGAACCTAACATGATGTTCGGGAGTGCAGTCTACATGGGTGAGACAATGTTAACATCATATACAACACATTTCCATTGATAGATTATGTATTACAACAAGTGAAATAGTTCAGATCTGGAACACAGGTTAAAGCAACATGCATTACAAGTGTTAAAGATTAGTCTTACAATAGATACAATACGTGTGAAAATGTGCTGACCTATTAGCAATCTTCTGAATTAAGCGAAAGTTCCAAGACACTTCGTTACACCATACATCACTAACCTCGAGTGCAGGGTGTTGGAGCCACTATTTACTCCTCAAAGAAAAGATTACAGACTCTCTTGGCTATGTGATGAGCCTCATCATTAGGTTATTATATGGGCCTTAATTCACCTGCTATCTTAGTCAAGCCAACTATTCTCACAACTTATTGCATACTTTTGATTATGAGATGAGTTAGAGTTGGATATGTTGCTTTGTGGTCTAATGCGCATTTAACACAGGATTAAAGGATAAAAGCAAGGAATTTTGGCAAATACCTTGGTCAAAATTCCAATGGGACAAGGGAGAGGAATTATAGGAGGGAAATCCTCCTCATTTACTACCCCTCCATTCGAATATTCCTCCATCATCTCGGAGTGAAAACAACCAAATCATTAGGACTAGAAGGTAGATGAGCAAGTGAAAGTCAAAGCACTAGTTTATCTCGTGTTTGGGAGTTGAGCCTCCCTAACTTTAAGGAAGTCATTGGAGATTTCAGACGTATAAGTAGATAGGCCTAGGACCTCAGTAGGATTCAGATTTTTTATTGTAAAACTTTACTCTATTTTAAGGCTGCAAGACTTGTGACATTTTTCTATGTAATCCATTCTTTTTTATAATAAGAATGAGCTTTGTTTTGAGCCAACACTGAGTTAACTCAGAGGGATGATGCTCTTCGGTTAGGTCCCAACCCTAGTAGTTAAGGCTCCTTTTTATTGTACATGTATGCTAGTGTAGATTCATGGTTTAATCATTCATTTGCTTAAATAGTTGCATTTCCATTATAGCAGTGTTGCACATAAATTCATGGTCTAATCTTTCATTTGCTTAAGTGGTTGCATTTCCATTACAACAATGTAGCATATATTGGTTGTGTTTTAGTTTGCTTCCATTTATGCCTTATTTTGATTAGCAAGTTAGCAAGGAGAAAACGATCACCATAAGGTCGTCAGCTGGTGTCTTGGCCTCACCTTCTCCCTCTGGGACCATGACTTGAGGAAGAGACCCTTCAACAATCCCAAAAACATAAATTTCTAGTTATTGCATGAGCTTTGGAGTTTGTCGTCTTGATTCAATACTTGGTTCATTTCATCGTTATCATTTTCAATCACTCTCTTTCTATAATACATCTTACTCATATTCTCATTTTCTTCAGCATGAAATGCTTAGTGGAAGCCAGTAAATCACGTCTTAATTGGGTTATACTCGTAGATCTCTTTATTGTCCGATCCACAACAAACTTGGCCAATCACCATCAACCACATCCATATTCATTTCAACGTTTAACTTTAGGCACTTCAAATCTCCACCGCCAATCTTCCTTGCCTGATCCAATAGCTATCGCATCACTTGATCACCAACTAGCTTGCGTGATCTCTCGGTTGATCAATCCCACATGATCCAAAGGCTATCGCGCAATCTCGTGCAAATTCTTGCACGACCGATATCCAATCGAGAGCACACAAGAAAAGTGGTTTCCTTGTGCTACATGTCACACACTTAGGCTAATTGTGAAAAACTTAGGAATTCCACTTATAGCTTTCAGGGCACGCGAGAAACTGCTTACCACCTATGAAGACCGCTCCATCATTCCGTACATTTTTTTCCTTATGTCACCATGTGAACTAATGTGATCCATCCATCTATTCACTTAATCTCTACTATAAGATCTCCACTGCTAATCTATTGTTAACCCTATTCACTCATCGATCCATCCATCTATTCACTTAATACCCTATGATAAGATCTCCGCCATTCATCTCCCGTTAATCCTTTTCATCCATCGATTCACTTAAACTCCACGATAAGATATATGTCGCTCATCTTCTCTTAATCCTGTTCAACCATCTATTAACTCAATATCTTGCGATAAGATCTATGTCGCTCATCTTTCATTAATCCTGTTTGTCCATCTATTCACGTAATCTCATGCGATAAGATCTTTGTCGCTCATCTTCATGTGCATTTTTGCTTCATTACGTCTTCCTTTTGCTGATTTCGATCTTCGCTTGCTCTTCCACTTGATTCCTTCCTAAATGTTGTTCTGCATATAATTTAAACTCTGCCACTCCTAAGTTTCAATTTGGTAATTCAATTAGAATCTAACACTATTCGATCATAAATAAATTAAAAAAAAAAAAAAAAAAGTGAAAACAAATTTAGTCTAATTTCCTTGCTTACGCATTAGTTTGGTTTGATTCTCTTTACTTCTGTAACTTAGATAGCAACATTAGGTTAGTGTTGATTTAGCAATTTTGCTTAGCATAGTTGTTTGAATGGTTAGTCAGGATATGGTGTGATTTAGCATTACATGTTGTTTTCTTCATTACTATAGTAGAGTAGCTCTCTTAGAATAGATTTTCTCTTCTTCCATCAAAGAATCAAGCTTCTTCTGACTCTATAGAAGTTTGGCTTGGAATTCCTGGGGTCTCTAACCAGTTGGACAACTGACAACAGGCAGGACCTTCACTTCTAGTTGTGCATATAGCACTGTCACCTCCAAGTTTGTATGAACCTTGGGCTGATAAGTAAATCTGGTAGCCCAGGAGTTGCAACATCCTTGCTGCAATACTGGTGCTCATCAATTTTTGGCGCCATTGTTGAGGAGGTGTCTAAGTAGGATGTGATTATTGCTTTATTTTCTTCTATTTCTAGTCTCCAATTTTCTGTCATTATTTTATTTCTGTAAAATCAATCTAGTAGCTTCCTCTCTTTCATTTTTCATTATCTTCTTTCCTTTACATTCTACAAGTAGAATTTCAATTCAGCAAGTAGTTTCTTTCTGTTAGTAGTTTTCATTCAATCAAAAATTTCATTTCTGCAAAGTACTTTCTTGCTAAAAAAAATCTTCCAAAAACCAACCCAAAAACATTTCCCTTCATGCCTTGTAGGAGTAGGGACAATTTAGGAAAATTCTTTCCAAATATCCCCACTGCATCCAACAACCAACCTTCTCTCTTCTTCGGTGGTTGTGAACTGGAGGAACCCTTAGGTGAGAAACCTAACATATTTGAAGAACCTACAGGGGAAGAAGAATAACAAGAACCCATTCCTCCTAAACCAATGTCTGAAAATCGAAATGACAGAGGAAATAGAGAGAGAATTGAGGGTGCCTTCCCCAACAGGGAAACCAATGGGGACACTAAGATGAAGAATATAAGCCCCTCTGCTCTACCTCATTTCCATGGCCTAACCACAAAGGACCCTAAAACTTTCCTATTTGGGTTTGTTGTTATATGTTGAACCTATGACTATACAAATGATGAGAAAAAGCTAAAATTGTTCCCATATACCCTAAAGGATGTAGGATTGTGTTGGTTCATGGGTTTACTTGGATATAGCATCACAACTTGGGATCAGATGCAGCAGGCTTTCAACAACAAATATAGGGACTATTGTAGGTCAAAGGATACTAAAGAAGATTTTTTAGGATGACCATGGGCCAGGATGAATCCTTAGAAGACTACAAAGAAAGATTCCAACTCAGTTACAAATGGGTCAGGTGCACACTTGACCCTGAGTCATTAAAGCTAGCCCTACTTAGAGGAGTAAGGGAAGATCTTCTAGATACCTTACATTTGTTAGTAGGAATAGATATCTACTAATTACCCTATCAGTATATGAAGATTGTATTTAGAAACCATTCTAGGGCAACTAGGAAAAAGGGTAGGAGTAGTCAACCTATGGCCAGTACATCATCTTCCAACTCATCCATCAAGGGTGAAATTGGAAATATGCTGGAATATTTCAAAAGTGAGATGTTGCAAACCCTTGCCTTGCAATTGAACACCATGAATATCAAAAGGAAGCAAGAGGAATGTTGCGGGATTTTATCCCCTAAGGCTCTTGGGTGGAACCCTAGCAGACTGAAAGTTGTCTAAATCAAGAAACATGCACACACACAGCCATTATGCTAGAAAAAGCCATTTCTAAGGTGAGAAGGACGTACCTTAGGTCCTACGTTTGGGTAGTTCCTCAAGGGTCCAAACCCTTCTTCACATCCCTTCTGCTCCTTTGCCCTGCAAAACCAGCAATTCCAAAGAATGCAGCAGTATATGGACAAATATTTATATGAAAATCATCTTTATGTTATACAAGAAAGGAGTTAGTTATAAACTTTTAGACATCCATTCATACATTAAATTCAAACATGAACATCATTAACATAAATAAAGAAGCATATCGGGAACAAGACGTGTTTCTTTATTAGACAAATAGAATAGTACAAAAAAAAGCAATATCACCTGAACCACTTCTGCAGGCTCAAAGCTCAGCTTCCTTCTGGATCCGTCCCGCCTCAAGCCTCTAGTAGGTCTCCTTCCAATACTCACTCCAAGATGTCATCACTAAGGGATGAACATCCAATCACAAGGAAACAAGAGTTTCCTGTACAAAATGGCGGAAGTGCAGAAGGCACAAGGGTCTTCAGACCTGATCAGGGGGAAATCTCAGTGTAATAACCTTTCTCTCTCTTCTCTCCCCCTTTAGGCCTCCCTTTTGGTGTCTTTGTATACCAATTCCCAAGTAATTTTTTAGTTAGGAATTGGTTGGGG
>APFE030189722.1:0-19808 GCA_000404065.3 Pinus taeda
TGGCGGGAGGAGGGTTGTATTGAGGCCTCCACCCTGGTTGAGGTGCATTCCACTGAGGTTGTGGCTGGGCATGTGAGTGAAACGAATGAGAAGTAGGTTGAGTGTGGTATGGAGATGGATAAGACCACATAGGAGGTGCGGACCAGGAAGGATGAGCAGGGGGGCCCCAAGAAGGTATATGAGCGGATTGGTTGGGGTTATAATAAGCTTGGGATGTCCCTTGCATCCCCTACTGGTAAGGTCTGGGCCCATGTGGCCTCCTTTGGTTGAGGAAGTAGAGAGGTTCAATAGCTACCTCAGTCCCTAGGTACATGGCTTTAAATCCAGGCAAGGTAGGGCATTGGTTGGTGGGGTGGTCTTCCTCACAAACGAAACATACCTCTACTAAGTGCAATGGACACTCATTCTTAAGGTGCTTCCTCGTGCATCTAGGACAAAAAATGGCCAAAGACCTCTCAGCTTCCTCTTTCTTTTGCTGAATTCGGAAGGTATCAAGTTGCATGGCAATAGTCTATCTCATCTCGCTTTTGAGGTCTTCCATCTGATTAGAAAACTCATGCTTGGAGAAGGTAGTACTAGCTGAAAGTGGATTCCCCCTACCTCTCTTCTGGGCCACCCTAGAACGGTTTCTAAACACGGTCTTTATGTCCTCATAAGGTAGTTGGTAGATGTCCCCTCCAACCAGCATGTGAAGGGTTTCTAGAAGGTCTTCAGGGACTCCTTGGAGCAGAACCAGCTTCAAAGATTCCAGGTCAAGTGTGCACCTAGCCCGTTTATAACTAAGTTGGAACCTTTCCTCGTAATCTTCTAAAGACTCATCACTTCCCATGGTCATCCGAAAGATTTCTCCCTTGGTTTCCTTGGACCTACAGTAGTCCCGGTATTTGGTATTGAAATCTTGCTGCATCTGAGCCCAAGTGGTGATACTGTTTCCAGGTAACCCCATGAACCAGCATAATGTTGCATCCTTGAGGGTAGAGGGAAAGAGTTTCAACTTTTTCTCGTCCTCGGCATAGTCATAAGTTCGACAAAGGATAACAAACTCAAACAGGAAGGTATCAGGGTCTTCAATAGTCAATCCATGGAAGTGAGGTAAAGCTGAGGGACTTGTGTTTTTCATTTTCATGTCTCCATTGGTCTCTCGGATGGGAAAGGCACCTTCTATTCTCTCATCTTCTCTCCTACCATTTCGGTTTTCAGCCATGGCTTCAGATGGAACGTTCTTTAACTCTTCTTCTGTTATAGGATCTTCATATATCTCAAGAGGTTCACCTATAGGTTCTTCTGGCTCACTGTTACCAGAGAAGAGAGAAGGCTGACTCAGTGATGTGGTGGGGGTGTTGAGTAAAAATTTACCGATTTTATCTCTGTTCCTATGAGGCATGAAATGGAAAGACTTTTGGTTGCTTTTGCTTTTTCTGCTGGTACCTGCAAAACTAAAATAGATTGAATTGCAACTAACTATCTTGCTGAAATGAAAATGTAGAATGGAAATGGAAACAGGAAAACACTAATCTATTTTGCAGAATTGAAATTGCAGAATTTGAAATGCTAAGCGACGCTTGCAGAATTGAAATTGCGGAATTGAAATGTTAAGCTACGCTTGCAGAATTGAAATACTAATCTATGAAAGCAGGAAATGTCTACTCTACTTTTGCGGAAATGAAATTACAGAATGGAAATGAAATAAACTACTTAGCAGAAGGTTGTAGGAGAAAATAGAAGAAAAGCAGCAATCACAAATACTCTGACGCTTCCCCGGCAACGACGCCAAAAAGAGTGGTGAGCTCCAGTATTACAGCAATAATGCTGCAACTCTTGGGACTCCCTTCTTTACTTTTATCAACCCGATAGTTCGTAACAAACTTGGAAGCGACGGTGCTGTATGCACAAGTACTAGCTCTTGCCGCAGATGTCACTTCGTCCATTGGCACAAGTCCGCTAGGGGCTCAAGCCAACTTTTATAAGCTTGAGAAGAAGCTTTTTAAGTGATGGATGGAAGCTAATCTCGAAGGAAGCTAATCTACTTGCAAAAAGAAACTGAGAAACTGAAGGAAAGCGCAAACCCTAGCAAACCCTAATTCTACCAGCTAGTCCTATTGATGCAAAGAAGAGAATGCAAGCTACTGAAAGAGATGTCATTACTTCTAAGAAGGTAAAATACATGTGTCTAGACTATCTCTATCTGAAGAAAACATCTTTTTGTATTTTTGAATAAGTCGTCAAATTTATCATGCATAAGCTTTCACTGTTCTTGACTGTGCAGAGGTGGATCAATGAGGAGAAATGCTTGGAAGAGGTCGGGAAGGTTCAGAGAGGGCCTAAGGGGTCCCTAACACCCTTTCAGAGAGTTTCACTGAGTTTGGCTATCAAGAAACCTCATTCGTGAGCTTCTACAGGAAGTCTGCAGGGGGTTCTACAGGATGTTCAGGAATTTCTACAGGATGTTCAAAAATTTCTACAGGATGTTTAGAAATGGGATTTTGGAGGATGGATGAGTGAGGAAAGATGAAGGAATGGGTATGGAGTAGGATAGGGGTCTGAAGTGGTCCAGGGATTGGTGGATGGAGTTGGGAGAAGGTGTAGATGGTTGAATTTGCTCAAAGAAGGCTGAAACAATGGCTGCACAAAAAGGTAGGGTTATGTGGGCAAGATGACAAACGTGAGACAAGAAACCCAGTTAGGAGATGGAACAGATGGTTCTGATGAAGGTTGGGTGGATGAAGAAGTGGTAGAGGTGCTCTGCACTGTGTATTTCCAACTGAACCAATAAAGATTTACAAGTAATCAAAGTCCTAGTTATACCAACCTAATATGATCTAGCTAACAGTAAAGTGAATGAACAACAGCTTTATTTGCAAGGGAACCATATATATTAACTATGTAACGAAACATTTCAAAGATCTGAACATGTAACCAACTTCTGCAAATGAAAACCGTGCACTAGTGATTGCATGGCAAAGCAAAAATAGTGTTTTTGTTTGGGACAACAAGGTTAATTTGATCCCAGCCCCTGATCCTATGAGGGAGAGGTGAAACCAAAGGTGCTCGTTGGCCTTTTTCTAGAGCTTTTTCCTTGTTGATATCCTACCAACCTAATCTAAACATCAGAAGCATTTCTAACCATAAACAGTGACCTAGTTAATCAACACAATTTAATCTGCCTAAGAGAAATAAGTTTGGAAATGCATAAAGGAGAAACAACGATGCATAAAGGAAAAATAACAATACATAAAGGAGGCCTTGGCTCTCAGGTTGGGCCCAACCCTAAGAGCTACGGCTCCTATAAAGAACACAGAGCTGATACAAAATAGGATTGCTTGTCATTATCAAAAAATAGTCATCAACCGAAAATTATGCCACAATGACTACAAGAAAACGAGCTGAAAGTGACAACACTATAGTGCAAAAAATGCAATGGTTTCAAAAATAAACTATGAAGGTTGAGGCCTTATTATTTATACATCACGAGGGACCTAACAGGCCTCCTAAATTCAAGGGACTTAGTTGTCCCAACTGCTAGTAGACAGTCCCTTTTCCAAAATCTGCTTGGCTGCCTTTAAGGATCCGTTTTGGTGGCCTGTGAGCTCGGTGTTGAGGGTGTAGATCCCGAGGAAGGGCCATTTAATGTCAAATACAACCCCCCTATGAATCCTCACCTCAATCTTGGCTGTCACCTAGCCCATGATTGCTCGGTTTTGCTCCAACATGTGTCCAAAAAACCTAGAATAACCACATATTAGCCTCCTAGGTAGAGTGACCACCCTTATTCGTTCAAATGTCATAAACATACTAAAAAAATGCATAATCTATGAAAAATGGAGGATTGAACAAGGACAATTAGGCAAAATGAGCCCAATAAGTTACCCAATTCGGGACTCACCAACATCCTGCACCAATCTTTTAGCTTCCCTGTTTTTTTTTCTACCTTCTCTGGATGGTTCCACTTGAGTGGATTTCTCCACTCTACCTCCTCTCTACTCCTCCATTTGTGGCTACTCCACAACTTCTTGAGGCTCTTCTTAAGGCTCCTCCATTATAACTAAAATTTCCTCTTTTGGTGGGATTTGAAACTCCCTCTCAATAGAGCATCTCATTGCTTTCTCATCACCAAAATTTACTTCCCTTCGCACAAATGTCATTATGAGGAAAGGTAAGTACACCTAGTAATTGTGTGGAGATTCTGTGTAACCCACAAAAAATCCCAACTTCGTTGTTAGCTTAAGTTTCTTCCTCGAATCTTTAGAGACATGGAAGTAAATAGAGGCTCCAAAAAATTTGAAATGAGACACATTCAACTTTCTCCTTGAGAAGGCCTCCTCTGGTGTAATCATACCAATAATCCTATAAGGGCTCTGGTTCTGCAAGTAGACTATTGTGTTAGATGCCTCTGCCCACAAATGTAGTGGTAGGCCTTGGTCATGTAGCATATCTCTCGCAACTTCCTCAATGCTCTGGTTCTTTCTCTCAGCTACCCCATTCTGTTGTGGGTTGTGGGGATTTGTCAGTTCTCTTTGAATTCCTTCTTTGGCACAAAATTCCTTGAATTCATTCAAAACATACTCACCTCCATTTTCACTCCTGAGAGCCTTCACCTTCTTGTCAATCTCTTTCTCAACTAGTGCCTTGAATTCTACAAATTTTGAGAATGTCTCATCCTTCTTCTACATGAAGAAGATCCAGCACTTTCTTGAGAAATTATTAATAAAAATAACATAGTATTTATATCTGGTAATGGACGCTCTCGAGAAGGGTCCACAAACATCAGAGTGGACTCTCTCTAAGACTGATTTACTTTGTTATCTCAATCATGGAATGTGTGATCCGAATTAGATCCATGAAAAATAATCAAGATGCCATGATTGTATCAAAACGGGACAGACTTCGAATTTGTGAACAAAGAGTGATCAGAAAGACCTCTAACAGTGGCATTTTGCGACCAGTAAGGAACGACGAGGACCTCGGTCAAAGCGAGCTGACCGAGGCCCATGGAGACTGTGCAGGAGGAAAAACTGGCACTTGGGAAGCCTAGATCATGAAACAAAGGGCATTTCTGATGCGCGATTAGCGCTTAGCAAAACCCCTCGAAAAGGAAAGAGCCCCGAAGTGCTTGGTCACATGGAATCCGGGAAACCATGGGGAAAGCATTAAGGCGAAATGCGAGACTTGCGCTCCAAAACTAACGGTATATCGAGGGCACCCTTAGGTGGTAAGAAGATTTGGAGAAAAACGAGCGATTCCATTCAGCGCCCGACACGTGGCAAGCGAATGAGAGAGAAAGCTACTACTCATCGCACGCTAACAGTCGAACAAGTCAACCGCGTGAAATGAGTGAATGGCGTAGGATCTGGAGGCTCTAGATCTGATGATGGAGATCACGCCTGATGGAGGAACCAGATTTAACAGGGGATTAAGCCACGGAATAAAGAATTCTGAAGTTCGAGTTGACTGCTGAGTTGGTGGATGATTCATTCCACAATATAACTGAAAAACTAAACCGACGAGGAAGAGCTGACGCAATTCGTAAGAGGACAAGTGGCCACTCCCTATGAGCCGTCGGCAATGACGTAGAGACAAGGAACTCCAAGCGAGTAGCAGCAGGCGATCTGAAGGGGGTGGAAGAGGAAATGAATAGTCAAGGACAAATTGGCTTTAAGCCATGTACAGACAGAACATAACACACTGAGAGGAGAAGAAAGCAAAGACAAAGAAAAGAAGAGACAATGAAGTAAAAAGCAGAAAGACAGAGAGTCGAGCTGACCTATAGCATAAGGCAACATCAAGCAGATAGAAAGCTTGAGAAGTTCAAGAAAATCTCTAAGAGGATCTATCGGGAATTGAGCACCACATTGTGCTCCTCCCATTAAAGACTAGAGAGGTCAAGACTTGGAAAGGAAAAGAGTTTGTGCACTCTAGTGGCTTGGGGAATCCAAGAACCACCCTGCTCAGGGGACTCGGATTGAGCTCCTCATTGTATCTCTCTGCTTTAAAAACACAATAAAACAAGGCCATCACTGAAAGCTGGACTGGAGACATAGCCCTGGAGGATAGGGTGAACTCCTTATTAATTTGTTGTGTTCTTGTATTTGCTTACTATGTTTCTCTTACTGTTTTCCATTTTCTAGTGTCTGTGTATTTTGCAATCTGATCGATCTGTTGCCTAAAATAACAGACACACACCAATACATGAGTTTGTAATACCTTCATTCATTAATAACTTAACTGAGGTCACTCAAGAGTGATTTTCAGATCAAGTGGTATCAGAGCTTTAGGTTGTCAAGGTTAGACAAGCTTGTGTTGGTTTGGTTGTTGAATTCTCACTAGATCAAAGCTCAAATAGGAGAAGGAGAGTTGGTAAAACTAATCCTGAAATTGGGAGAGTCTATCTTCGGAAGACAATGTTAGAGGAAGGTTTTATTGGGCCAGACCCTCAATTCATAGAAAGTTTCCTAGCCATAAAGTCCATGGTAGAAGAAATGTATAGGGACTTTAGAAAACATAAGGATGAAGATTCATCAGGCTCTAAACAAGACAAAGGAGAAGATGAGTCTCATTTCCATGACCACTCAAAAGGAAAAGGGAAAGGGGAATGCTTTCTCACACCTCCTAACAGCCCTGAAAACAAAAAGAAAGCATCTCTGATCAAACTAGATGTAAAATTTGATTTACCTATATATGATGGAGAGTTGAATGTAGAAAAGTTAGACAATTGGATTAGACAAATCGATGTGTATTGCAGAGTGTAGAATATCAACTCAAACAAGAGCAAGATTCAACTGGCAAGCCTATGCCTTGGAGGCACTGCCTTGGTTTGGTGGGAAGGCAGAACCCAAGCTGACATGAAAAGACATGGTAAGACCATCTCTGTTTGGAGTGAATTTGTTTTTGCAATCAAAAAGCAGTTTTATCCATTGGCCTACATGCAACAAGCCATGATGAGTTGGCAAACTCTTCGACAGTTGAAAGGGCAAAGTGTGCAAGGGTACACTCAAGAATTTAGAAAGAGAGAATTGATCCTAGGAATCTCATTAGACTCACCAGAGACTCTGTTGAAGTACATTGGTGGTCTACACAGCTACATGAGGCATACCATCCTCATGTTTAATCCCACTAGTATAGATGAAGTATCTGTACAAGATACTCATTTAGAAGCTAGAGGAAAGAATAGAAATCTAGAAGTTGGGGGATCATCCCAACCCACTGCAAGCAAGAGCAAGGAGAAAAGAAAGCAGAAATGGAAAACAAGGAAGGCTAACACTACACAGAAGAGCAAAGCTTCATGCACTCACTGTAAAAAGGATGGGCATGATGATGAGCATTGTTGGATTCTACATCCAGAGCTGAGACCTAAGAAGTTCTAGGGAAAGAAGAAGAAGACTACTATAGCTATTCAGAAAGATTTGGGGTCAGACTCGGGAGATGAAACAACCATTGCAGCCACAGGTATAAAAGGTAAGAATTTTGAAGTATCTACTAGTAATTCTTCACAATCTATTATTGATGAAAAAATGAGAGAAAAAGACATGATCTTTTTCATATTCAAGTTATTTCCAAACATCAAAAGGTTGATACTTTGTTTGATAGTGGCTCACAAGTAAATTCTATTTTTGAAGCAATTCTAAAGAAATTGGGATTAACAACTACACCTCACAAGAAACCATACCCATTAGGATGGTTGAATGATAAAGCACAACTACAAGTGACTAGACAAGGCAAACTCAAGTTTTCTTTTGGGTTAGCATTTGTAGATGAGGTTGAGTTAGACATAATTCCTTTGGATATATGTGGTATTGTTTTAGGAAGTCCTTACTTGTATGATAGAAAAGTTATTTTCTATAGAGCTGAGAACAAGTATCTACTTGTTAAAGATGGAATTGAATACTTTGTAAGAGTTCATAAGCTCAAGAATAATTATACTCTCATAAACTCAAGGCAGATGAAAAGAATGATAAATTCATGCAAACAATTCTTACTGATGATTGTAAAGGAAAAGAAGCCTAAAAAAACCAATGTATTTGAGGTTTGTAATGCTAAACAACAATATGATTTAGAAAAGGTTGTTTCAAAGTATGATATCTTGTTTCAAGAACCTAAAGGTCTGCCACCCAAAAAGGAAATAGTGCATGATATTATTTTGCAACAAGATGCTCCATTGCCTAACATTGGAATGTACATGTTGTTTGCTTTAGAGAATGCTGAAATCAAGAAGCAGGTGTAGGAGTTGCTCGAGAAAGGGTTCATCAGGCCTAGCACATCACCATGTGGGTCACCAATCATGTTGGTGAGAAAGAAAGATGGCTCATGGAGAATGTGCATTGATTACCGAGCACTGAATAAGATAACAATCAAAAATAATTATCTTCTTCCTCGCATAGATGATCTTTTAGATCAATTGAAGGAAGTTGTTTATTTCTTCAATCTAGAGTTGCACAGTGGATACCATCAGGTCAGAGTTGCAGAACAAGATGCATGGAAGACTGCTTTCAAAACAAAGCAGGGATTATATGAGTGGCTGGGTATGCCTTTTGGCTTAACTAATGCTCCTGCTACTTTCATGAGATTAATGAATGATGTACTCAGACCTTCTCTTGATGATTTTGTTATTGTGTATCTGGATGACATTCTGATTTTTATCAAAACGTGGGAAGAACATTTAAAGCATGTTAAGAAGACATTAGATGTTTTGAAAAGAGAAAAACTTCATGTTAAACTCTCAAAATGTGAATTTGGCAAAACATCTCTGAATTATTTGGGTCATATAGTAGGGGGTTGTGAATTGAAAATAGATCCCTCTAAGGTGGCAGTCGTTATAAACTGGCCTAAGCCCAAGTCTACTACAGAAGTGAGAAGCTTCTTAGGAGCAACACAATATTGGAGGAAATTCATTTCTAACTTTTCCTTAATTGCAACTCCCTTACATGCGTTAACCAGATTGAACAAGGTGTTTCAGTGGGGAGGGAAACAATAGAAAGCCTTCAACACCTTGAAATAAAAGATTAGTACAACACCTATACTAGCACTACCTGATCTTCAAAGACCATTTGAGATCCAAACAGATGCCAGTGACTATGCCATGGGAGCAGTGTTGACACAGAATGGTAAACCCATATGTTATCATTCCGAGACTTTTAATCCTACAGTAGTTAACTGTCCTACATATGATAAAGAATTGTATGCATTAGTACAGAGTGTGAAAAAGTGGAAACATTACTTAATGGGCAAAGAGACAGTAATACATACCGATCATCAGCCACTTCAATATCTACACTCCCAAACTAAGTTGTAGAAATCAAGACACTATAGATGGATGGGATTTCTACAACAGTGTCATTTAGTCATCATATATAAAAAGGGCATACATAATAAAGTTGTAGATATGTTATCTAGACCCATTATAAATGCATCTACTATACTTAAGCATAATTCTGTGCTAAATGAAAGCTACATTGAACAATATGCTCAAGATATAGACTTTAAAGATGTATATGAAACTTTAAGTCAAGACAAATGAGTAGAAGAATTGGATTATCATGTAAAGGACCGACTCTTATACCATTGTGGGAAGTTATGCAGTTTACAAACTGAGAGAGTAAAGATAATTAGAGAAGCACACACTTCTCTGATATCAGGTCACTTTGGGGTAAGTAAAATAGTTGCACAACTGCAAAGATTTTGTTATTGGCCAAAAATGAATGAGACAGTTTCTAGATATGTAATAGGGTGTACTATGTGTGCTAAAAGCAAGCCCAGCAATAGAAAACTAGGCTTGTACACTCCATTACCAGTTCCTTCTCACCCTTGGGAAAGTGTTTCCATGGATTTTGTTGGAGCACTGCCTAAATCTAGAAAAGGTTATGATTATCTATATGTTGTTGTGGATAGGTTCAACAAAATGTGTATTTTGATACCTTGTAATAAACAGATTATAGCTGAACAAACTGCAAAATTGTTCTTTGAACATGTATGGGTTCATTTTGGACTACCCACTTCCATTTTATCTTATCGAGACACCCAATTTGTGGGGAAGTTTTGGTCGAGTCTGTGGGAACTGATGGACACCAAACTAAAGAAAAGCACAACTTTTCATGCACAAACTGATGGCTCGACAAAAGTAGTTAACAGGACGGTGATCCAGCTACTCAAAGGATATTGCAACAAACATCCTAAGCTCTGGGATGAACATTTGGGTTATGTGCAGCATGCTTACAATAGAGAAAAACATTCTTCTACACAGAGATCTCCTTTTGAGACCTATTATGGTTTCACACCAAGGTCTCCTTTGGATTTTGTCTTTGGTAAAGATACCACAGTTGATGGACACAGTGATGTGGACAGGGCAACTAGGTTCATTAAACAAATCCAAGAGATCCACTAGGAAGTACAAGAACAACTGTAAAAGAGCCAAGCCAAATACAAGGCAAGACATGACAAGCATCAGATGGAGCATAATTTCCAAGTTGGTGACCAAGTTTGGCTGTACATCAGCAAGGACAGGATGCAAGGTGAAGGTAAAAAGTTAAATCCTATCAGGTATGGACCTTTCAAAATACTCGAGAAGATTGGTGAAAATTCTTTTTGCCTTGATCTACCAGCTTACATGCACATCTACTCAGTCGTAAATGCAGACTACTTGAGATTGTTTGAACCCTCACTAATTGAGGATCCTGAAGCGCAGAGTCAATTTTCTTATGTTGATGACCTGCTACCTGAATACCTTAATGAATTGCAGGAGGACACAATTCTGGACAAGAAGTTGAGGACGATACATAGAGGAGATGTTGAGTACCTTAGAATTGGGCTTAAGGGTTCAAAGTTGAGCAGTGCAAAGTGGATAGAGATTGGACAAGTGAGACAATTGTACCCTCACTTAGTTGATGCTTGATAACGAACTTTTGGTGGTCCAAAAGCTTTTTCAATGGGAAGGCCGTGATCCGAATTGGATCCATGAAAAATAATCAAGATGGCATGACTATATCAAAACGGGATAGACTTCGAACTTGTGACAAAGAGCAATCAGGAAGACCTTTGACAGTGGAAATTTGCAGCCAGCAAGGAACAACGAGGACCTCAGTCAAAGCGCGTTGACTAAGGCCCATGGAGACTGCGCAGGAGGTAAAACTGGCACTTGGGAATCGCGGATCAGGAAACAGAAGGCATTTCTAATCGTGCATTGTTGGGCAAAACTCCTCGAAAAGGAAACAGCTTCGAAGCGCTTGGTTGCATGGAAGCTAGGAAACCTTAGGGAACACGCTAAGGTGAAAGGTGGGACCCGCGCTCCAAAAATGGAGGTATATCGGGGGCACCCTTAGTTGGTAAGCAGATTTCGAGAAAAACGAGTGATTCCATTTAGCGCTCGACACGTGGCAAGCGGATGAGAGAGAAAACCACCGCTCATCGCGCGCTAACGGTCGAGCAAGTCAACCGCGTGAAATGAGTGAATGGCGTAGGATTTGGAGGCTCCAGATCTGACGGTGGAGATCACGACCGATGGAGGAACTGGATTTAATAGGGAGTTAAGTTGCGAAATAAAGAATTCTGAATTCCGAGTTGACCACTGAGTTGGCAGATGATTCCTTTCACAATATAACTGAAAAACTGAACCGATTAGGAAGAGCTGGCGTAGTTTGTAAGAGGACAAGTGGCCACTCCCTGTGAGACGTCGGTGATGACGCAGAGACAGGGAACTCTAAGTGAGCAGCAGCAGGCAATCCAATGAGAGCAGAAGAGGAAGTGAATAGTTAGGGACAGATTGGATTTAAGCCATGTACATACAGAACAGAACACACCGAGAGGAGAAGAAAGCGAAGACAGAGAAAAGAAGAGACAGTGAAGAAAAAAGTAGAAAGACAGAGAGCCGAGCTGACCTGTAGCATAAGGAAGCATCAAGCATACAGAAAGCTTGAGAGGTTCAAGCAAATCCCTGAGAGGATCTGTCAGGAATTGAGCACCACATTGGGCTCCTCCCATTAAAGACCAAAGAGGTCAAGACTTGGAAAGGAAAAGAGTCTATGCACTCTAGTGGCTTGGGGAATCCAAGAACCACCCTACCAAGAAATTCTGTTTCAAGGGACTCAGATTGAGCTCCTCATTGTAAATCTCTACTTTAAAGACATAATAAAAGAAGGCCACCCTGAAAGCTAGACCGGAGACGTAGCCCTAGAGGATAGGGTGAACTCCTTATTAATTTGTTGTGTTATTGTATTTGCTTACTGTGTTTCTCTTACTGTTTTCGATTTTCCAGTGTCTGTGTATTTTGTAATCTGATCAATCTGTTGCCTAAAATATCATAGACACACACTAGCACATGATTTTGTAATACCTTCATTCATTAATAACTTAACTGAGGTCACTCAAGAGTGATTTTCAAATCAATGTGGATTTTACATACTTCCGCAAGGTACAACCCTTGCAGATATCTTGCTGCTCAAGTGATCCTTTATGGAGGCTATTGGTTATTTGTTGCATATTTTTAAGGGCACCATGGTGCAAATGACCAAGTTTTATGTGCTAGCTTTCACCAACATCTCGACTATGTACTTTCTCTCCCTTACTACTTAATGCAATGCAATCTTCCACATCAAGTTTGTACAAGCTCTTCACATGAACCCCGATTTGCTTCACCTTCCCAGTAGCTATGTGTCTCAGAAAGACTTTCCCTGTACCAATCCCGATAGCACTGTACCTTTTGTCGTCCCCAAGATCAATATGCATATGGATATCTTTCTCCTCCAGGTCACTACAAAACTCTCTACACCCTGTCATGTGGAACAAGGCACCTGAGTCCAAGTACCACACACTCCCCATCATAGTGTTGGCCATGCATGCGATCAGGGTGAAGTCCAACTCGAACTGTGAATCCAGTGCTTCGCCTACTAATCCTCATAAGTTCTTTTTGCTAGACTTATTGTGTGGACACTTTGTAGCATGGTGCCCAAATTCATGACATTTGAAACATTTTATTTTGGATAATGTTAGGTCCCTATACTACTAGTGTAACCCCTTATTCTTATTAGTACAACCCCCTTATTATATTTTTGTGCCCATGTAGTCCCCATATTGTTATTATTGCGCCCCATAGAAGCCCATTATTGTTATTATTGTGCCCTTACATTATTATTGTTATGTCGGCTCTGATTATATTATGACCCCTTAGACTCCTATATATAAAAGGAGGTATTTTCATTTGTATCATCTAAGAATTGTTCATTTGTGTAATGTAAAGGAGGTTTCCCCCTTAAAGAGGCTTATTTCTAAGGCGTTGATCTATCTTTTCTATCTTTTTGTGAGTTGGTTTCATAACATTTGGTATCAGAGCTTTTGATTCTAGGGTTTCGCTTCTCCAAATAGGTCTTCATAGCATTTTCGCTATCACTTTTTTCTGCGATGATTTAGAAGTGAAATAAAAAAACCATTTTAGATGAAATCGCACTGAACCTTGGGTCCAAATTTCATAGCTTGTCTCGCTATATTTTCGGAGATATGATCTGAGGAAGTTAGGGTTTCGCAAGCTCCAAAATTTATACTAAAACAGGTCATCGTGGGATGTTCAGTATAACGCTTTTGATACAAAGTTTCAGAAGCTAAAACAAAAACCCATTTGAGAAGGAAACAGTTTGAACCTTGGCTCCAAATTTCAGATCCAGTCTCACTATAGTTTAGGAGATATTGTCTGAGGAAGTTAGGGTTTTGTAGACCCCCGAATTACATTCGAAACAGGTCATCTTGGGAAAATTGTCATAACTGTATCTCTGGGCGTCAGATTGCAATTTCGTAAGATGTTAAAGAAAGAGGACAGACTGTAGTTTTCTTTTTATATTTTTCAGATCCAAAGGTCAAAATAGTGACACATGGAACTTCATACAAGTTCGCTCGTTTGAAAAGGTATATAATCAAGTCATCTTGGGAGATTGTGCATAACTCTTTCTTGGAGAATCCAATTTCGATCAGACTGGTGGCATTAGAAAGACGACATAGAGGGCTACTACAAGTCATGATTTCAGAACTGGAAGAGATGAAATTACATAGTTACAATCGTTTCAAGATCGAGCTCCTAAAATCAAGAAAAGGCTATATGAGGAAGTTTGATGGCAAGGATTCAGTAAATTGGATACTACAGATGGAGCAATATTTTGATCTACATGAGGTGCAACTGTTACAAAAGGTATGTATTGCATCTTCATATTTAGAATCGGATCAATTTTTATGGTATAAAGGGCTTTGTTCTCGTAAACTACTTGTTACGTGGTCAATTTTCACAGAGGAAATGATAGCACGTTATGAGGATACAAAGAGAAACACCTTGTTTAGCCAGTTGATAAATCTCAAATAAAAGTTTTCAATGGCAGAGCACATTGAGGACTTTCAAAAATTGAATATAAGGATAAATGATATTCCAGAGAAGAAAAGGATTGATGTCTTCATAGGTACTTTAAAGGATAACATTGAACATGAGGTTCGTCTTTGGGAACCTAATTCAATGGAGAAGGCATTCAGGTGGGCAAGAAAAATTGAAAGCGAAATTATGGAAACAAGGAATCCAACCACTCACGACTATAATTATGGAAGTGTTTCTTCTCCTGGCCTTCCACAACCTACAAGGTTTCCACCACAACAATTAAGAAAAAAGAGAAAAAGGGCTTTGTTACAATTGTGATAGCAAATGCACTAAAGGTCATAAGTGTGAGGAGAAGAAATTATTTTACATAGAGTATGAAGAGGAGGAAGAAAAGGATCAAGAAACATCAAAAGAAGAGGATATATGCTAGGACCCAACCCCAAAGAAAGAAGAAATGAATCTAACCATATCTTGTAAACCATTGGTAAGAATTACCACTCCTCAAACTCTCAAGATAGAAGGACATATCAAGAAGAAAAAGGTTCAAGAAGTGAAAGATCACATCGAGAAAGAAGAAATGAATCCAACCATATCTTGTAATGCATTGGCCGAAATTACCACTCCTTAAACTATAAAGATAGAAGGACATATCAAGAAGAAAAAGGTAATAGTGTTGATTGATTCGGGTAGTACCCATAATTTTATTAATTGTAAGATAGCCAAGGAATTGAATTGCTTCCTATATCCGGCACCAAAGTGTCAAGTGACGGTTGTAAGTGGAGGAACCATAAATTGCTCTGGAAAGTGCCACAATATCAAGCTATCCATGGGAGAATATGTAATTAATAACCCAATGCTTTCTGTTCCAATGGGTGCTACTCATATTATACTAGTAGTCCAATGGCTACAATACTTGGGTACAATAGCTTTTAATTTTCAAGAACTTTTCATGAATTTTTCTTCGGAAGGAAAGGAAGTTTAATTAAGGGGTATCACAAGATTTGCCCTTGATGGATCGAAATCCTCTCCTTATCAGTCGAGCACCCTACCGGGTCCTTGTGCTAGGAAGCACAAGCCCCTTCGGGACCTTGCCCCTCCATCTGATGGATGCTACAGATACAGATTTGGCTCGATGGATTCCCTCGTTAGCCGGCACTTTCCCTCATAGCCGAGCCGATCATGCTGGGGTGAAGCGATGGGCTTGACCGACCTATAGGCCCCTCCCATATCTCAGAAACAATTCTGACATATGAACAATTTCACGTTTGGAGGAACACTTCCTGGAATAATTATACATAGGGAAATTGAATGGCGAAGCAGGGTGGGAGCTCATTCAAAAGTTGTCGAAGATCCCAGTTCCAACAATATTGCTAGAACTTGACAGGAAGGAAAAATCATATTGGAACCTGAAGAATTCACAGAACCGAGAAGTCGACAGCTACGAAATCGATCAAAGAATCTCATCAAGTGGAAGAACTTACCCACTGAAGATTCCACATGGAAGGAGGAGAATTTTATACAGAAACATCAAGAACTACTCAAGCGTTGAGAACAACACTTTTTGAAGGAGAGGGGCATGTTATGTCCCTATTCTACTAGTGTAACCCCTTATCATTATTAGTACAACCCTCTTATTATATTTTTGTGCCCATGTAGTCCCCATATTGTTATTATTGTGCCCCATAGAAGCCCACTATTGTTATTATTGTGCCCTTACATTAGTATTGTTGTGTTGGCTCTGATTATATTATGACCCCTTAGACTCCTATATATAGAAAGGAGGTATTTTCATCTGTAACATCTAAGAATTTTTCATTTGTGTAATTAAAGGAGGTTTCCCCCTCGAAGAGGCTTATTTCTAAGGCGTTGATCTATCTTTTCTATCTTTTTGTGCACTGGTTTCATAATAGACAAGTCCTTCTTCTTGCTCCCTTGGCTAGAATCTTGTTTGGTTTGAGATTTCTTCCCTTTTCCCTTCTTTCTTTTCCCAACCAATGCAAAATTTTCTTCATCCTCTCCCTTGGATGAACCTTCATCTCTAGTATTTTTCCTGATTTCTTCTTATACCAAATCGGACCATAAACGTTCCCAATTCAGTAATTTTTCCCTTCCATTCATAAAGTCCTAGTAGATGTACTAGGATTTTGGAAGGCCTAGAAGAGCTAGGTTCACCAGGTCATCTTCTGCAACATTCACACCAACCTCTCCAAGCTCATCCCTAACTTGTGTAAATTTGGTGAGATACTGCGGAATAATATCATTTTTCTGCATCTTAATGTTTCGAAGTTTGTCTTTCAGGGCCAATTTTCTATAGTGGTTCTTATTTTCGAATAGCTTAATCAATGCCTTCCACATGCCTAATTGTGTCTCTTTTACATGGATATTTGAGACATTGTGGTCTCCTACTCCCTCTAGGATTATTCTCCACGCCTTGGCTACATCTTTCTTCCATTGGGCTAGGTTCTAAGCATCAACTAATCTTGGTTTTGGAATGTCTGTCTTAACATAATCCAACAATTCATTGTCATTAAGAACTACCTCCATGCAATCCTTCCATACATTGAAATTCGAGTTGTCTTCCAAGACATACTCTAATCTCAGTCCATTGAAATCCATTCTCCCAACTCTAAGGAAATCCTACTACACTGAAGTTGTAAATTCAAACCTCTTGAGGAACAACTTTGAAATTCTTGTTCTAATGTGAATCTTGCTCTGATACTATATAGAAATTTGATAGAATTGCAACTGCTTAAGGATTTTAATCTAAAATCATGAGACAAAATTCTACTCTACTGATTTGTTGAATGAAATTCACAATTTAAAACAACATGCATAGACATGCAATAAGAAAAACCACAAATACATAGTGATTTCTAGGGGAACCCAACTGGGGAAAACCCCTCAAGCCTATTTACATTAATTAATGAATTGAGAAACTATTACAGATGCTAGCTCCAGCTCTGAGCTCAACCTGCAAAAGAGTAATTGTTCTCTTGTTCAATGAACAAGCTTTGACCGACACTTAGCTAAATATTTGCTCACCAAGGCCCTTATTTCCTTGTGAAAATCCTAAGGAAATTAGCCCCTATTCTTTAGTAATTTCCTCCAAATTGATTGCATAATTCCCAAGTATTTATCATTGACTGCATGAAACACTTGTACACTCAACACTAGTTTACAATTGATGTTACACTGCCTTGGAATCTCCACAACAACTAAGCAATTCGAATTCCTTGCATGCATGAGCTATTTTTGGTTGATTGATAAATTAACTGGATTATCTTTGAGTTAGATTGTTGTCCCACTGCACAACTTACCTCCAACTAGTTCTATTAACTATTAGAACTAGTTTAACTAAGTACAACTAGAAATAACTGAACCATATTCTTATAAATTAGCAATCACACATGCATAACTAAACTCCAAGCCCTCTAACTTCAATTTATTGAGCTAATTGAGTGACAAGAGCCATGCCACCTCAGTTAACTACCTCCAAGTTGTCTGTTGGTGTGGAAATTTCAAATTTTCTCAATTTGACCAAGCCTAAGCCAAATTGAGCCTTTCTTGCTACACTTCTTGATAAGTAGTTCTCGAAACAGTGTTTTTGGCCAAATGACTCAAGATATTATCTCAAAAACTATTTAGAGTAATTATGAAGTAATGTTCAGACCATTTAGTTTGGATTTTCCTACCTTTTTATTCTATATAAAATGAAATACATGTTCATGCAAAAAGAGATGTTGACTTTTTAATGTTTATTAATTAATTATGAGGTTCTAGATAATTTCATGATTTGGGACATGATTTATTGCCGAAAGAAGACAATCAACATTAACGTGAGACCCCTTAAAGTTGGTATGTGAACATTGTATAAAGAAATCTCATTTGATCTGGACATGTAGAATTTGTGTGGTGTCTAGTTGCTCCTATAATTTGCACAAACAGTGATATAAATTCGAGAAGTGGCCAAATTTTTATAGAGGAGCATTACACTATGGAAGATATAGTTTATAGTGTTTGTAATAGAGTTTTGGTGTCATTATGTGGAGTGCGGGGGTGGATTTCATTGTGTGGAGTGTGAAGCTACCTCCTCACTCTGCACAACCTTCCCAAGTCTATTTTAATAAGTGTGCTCTCAGTTTAGATCACCCTTGTCTCTTCCTATGCAATACCATAATACTAATACTAACAATGCTTCCTCTAAAAGTAAGAAACACTCTTTAGAGAAGCATCATAACTATCTTGAATTCAATCTATTGTGGAAGGAAGAAACTCTAAATTTCTTACAGAGGATTTGTGCAGAGTGTGAGGGTGCGGAAGAAGCTTTGTTCCTCTACACCTCTACACTCTGCACTATAGATCAACATTATGGAGATTACAACAAAATACCAGCAAAATTATACATGTTGAGCTGTTTAAATCTAATATAATGCATTTAATAATTGTACTTAATCACACCATCCATTGCAGAAATGGAGCATCTCGCACTGCCTTAATCATATCAGCATATTGATATCTACCAATAGAGGCAAGATATTGTGGAAATGATTATAGAAATAGAAAATTTTCAAATAATGACAAAAAACAAACCCCATATTATCTTAATCTATTAATTAGTGGTAGAGGCAAGGACTATGATGCGTTGTGGCTATTAATCTTGTTTATCTATGAAATGAAATGGTTACATTTCATACTAACTACATTACCCATACCCTCACCTTTTAAAACTTATAAATTAGTAAATAAACATAAATATTAGAGTTGTTTCTATTTTTCTCGTCAATACTATTAACCCATCATTATACATGTATATTGTAAGTACAAAAATAAATACACTATTTTATTTTATTTTTGAAAATCATACTTTGAGGGATCGACCAAACTCGTGGAAATAAGAATTAGTCCCTTCACCTTATCTGGACTCACGAACAATGATTGAATTTTACATTTTTCACATAATTAAAAATAAATAAAAATTAATAGATATAATTAAAATATTCAAAATAATAAGATGGGATGCTTGGATGCTTGGTACTTTACCTGACTCATTATAATTACCATGATATCTCCAAGAAGGAATCCAATGCAGTGATTAGTTTATTACACTCGAACGAAAGGAACATATTGATAAAGACACAAACAAGATTCTGCCCAGCCTGTTATAACAATCAATCAGTTTGTGGGATCTCGACTATTAAAGCTAGAAGAAATAATGCTTGACAAATAGTTGGTTCGAGAGATTAGATACGTGATAGATCCCCAACTGCATTAAAGGGAAGATACTTACAACAACCATTTAACCAAAGTCGAAGGGATAAGGGGTCCAATTGGTATCTCATCTAGGGGTATCCTGATTTGCCAGGACTACAGAGTTAGCTTAGCCTCCACATGGGAGAATAAATGAAGCATCAAAACTGATAGCTTGTAGACTTTAAAGTAAAATATACAAGAGGTCTTTTGTATGTATATATAT
>APFE030189722.1:20486-34470 GCA_000404065.3 Pinus taeda
ATTATTTAATATTTACATTTATTTTATTTATTTACTTGTTATGAATTATATTCATAGCATAATCCCTTCCTTTAGAATCTTTGTCCTCAAAGCTTATTGTTGGCACTTTCCTTCAGTTTGCATTTGTTATCTCGACATATGTAACTTGACGTCATTGGCACCTCTACCTATATAATTTGCTTGGTCACATTGTCTTAAATCCAGGGTTATCTATTTTTATTTTTTTTAACTCTAAAAAAATTTAGACCTACCTATTTCATATAAAAAGGAAAGCGTAAAGGTTTAACTGACCATCCATTCGGTGTTGTTATAACACTTTATGGCTTTGTAAGTTATGTTAATATATATAACACACACCAAAGTCACGAGATAGGAAAAAACGACGGAACGAAATGAAACAATATGACGATTGTTCGGTGAATAACACTAGGGCAACAAGGGACACGTTTTGTGGCCATCGTGACATGATGTGCCTTGTCGGAATGATAACAGCAAGGTATCTTCCTATCGGGATGGAGAAAAGAAACTGACAAATGGTCAACGTAAGGGAAATATGGACAGAGCTGGTAGGAATTGGAAGGAGTTGACCGAAATCATGGTAGCATAAATGGTAGGGATAGATGGTAGGAATCAGATGGAGCTGACCGAAATCATGGTAGCAGAAATGGGCATGGATAAACAAATTTTGACTAGAGTTAGTGGCAGAATTGATGATAGGAAGCGAGGGTTTTTCCATAGTTCTCTAGCGTTTTCATCCACAGTTGCACGAAGACTATCAGCTACTTCTTCCTCTATGCAACTACTAATTACTACCCCCTTTGTAATTTTACTCCGACCAATCATGATAACTTCATCTCTAAAATCAAAATTATAAGTATTGTCCTCCATATGTTGTTTGATCTGACGCCATGTGAATGTGGAATTCCATATAATCTGGCCACATCGAAAATCCGGTTCTCGGTTGGCTTGGCGATTATCTTGTATGTATTGAAAAACAATAGTATTTTCTAGAAATGTGAATGTTGTTAAATAATCTTCTCTCTCATCATATCCACTTTCATCCATTCTAAAACAACGAACATTCTCTCCACGCATCATCATCTAATTCACGTATATCAATATTCTCTGATAAACTCTCGGTTCTGAGATGAACGTTATCAACACGGTGTTGATCATTAATGTCGTATACAACATTATTATTAAACCTCACAGTCGACACCAAATGGTCAACTTCAATTCTAGGCATTTGGATTGTTGCACCCACTGTTGCACTTTCTAGAGCAGGAGGAATAATACTTCCATTCACCTCAACTTCCACTTCCACGGTTCTCATAACATCTAGAACCAATTCTCTCACATAAGTTTTATGGGGATTTGTATCCATGTTTACATTTTCTTCTTCCATTGTTTCCAAATGAACTAATTTGAATATACAAGAATCTCCCACACTCTCGAATCTACCTATACCCTTCTGTGGATAAAAGTCATCGTATTTGATATCTTTAATATCATCACTTGCGTCATCCCTAGGCTTTTGAAATCTCTGAAACTCGTCAACTGTTGGCTAGATAATTTGGGAACTAATAGATTTCATGGACACAATTTTGAAAACATATCTATCTTTAAACATCATACATCTCATTTACGTTCAACTGGGATACGCATTTCCTTCACTTCATGCATGTTAATGAAGTGAGGCAGAGGAACACAAGCCTTCTTTTTCTTAGTATTCTTGTCTTCCAACCTGTAGCCATTCATATGTGCAATAACTTGGGCAACGCAATTGATATTATAAAATTTTACAAAACCATAACTTTTTCTTGAACTCTTCACATTGTCCCTGATGACTTTGGCTTCAACTATTCTACCAAAAGGAGAGAATAACTTAATGAATTGTTCCTCTTCCATGGTAGGAGGAAGATATCTCACATATACAATTGAGTGATCAATTTCTTTACCATGATTATGTTCAAAACAAGGTCTTAAACCCAGATGGAAAACATAAGGACTGTCAAAACTAGATTCTAGACCCACATGTGAAAAGTTGGGGTTGTATCCATGCAAATGAGAACCTTGTACAGAAGAGGTCCCATATTCATGACCCTTTCTTATGTCTAGTCCTATTCTAGCATTTCCATTTTGTTGGTTGATTTTAGATGCTTCTCCATCCCAATCCTTGTTGAGATCATCTTCATCTTCATGTGGATCTTCTTCATTATGATCAAGTTTATCTTCTCCATTATTAAATGTAATTTTTTGTGCATTATTCTCATCATTTTGATCATCGTTTTCTTCTCTTGCTTCACCTTGTTTCGTTTCTTCACCATCGCTATTATCTTCCTCTGCATAACTTTTCTTTAGACGTGTTCTAACTTATGCACATGCTTTTTCTAATCGCTGAAATGCTTCTTGAATTTTACTAAATTGCTCAACGCATTCAAGACGTAAACGTAATGGCACATTGTGCAGTGAACAACGTTCAAAGACCGGCATGATTATATTGTACGCCATGGCTCTAATACCACTGAAGCATCAAAACTGATAGCTTGTAGACTTAAAAGTAAAAATACACAAGAGGTATTTTGTAAAAATAATATATATATATATATATATATATATATATATATATATAATATAATAATATATATATAATATATATATATATATATATATATATATATATATATATATATATAATATTATATAATTGTATAAGTGACGAATGTTACAATGAGGACCCGCCATATACATACCTAGCAGGTGCCCTTTTGTAACTAGGCATGTCTTTTTAGACATGCCTTTTCACTTAAACTTAATGACTATTTAACATAATAGATATTTGATTATTTAATATTTACATTTATTTTATTTATTTACTTGTTATGAATTATATTCATAACAATAAATTTAATACCAACTCTAAGAGCCATAAGTTCCTCCTCACCTTCAGGCTTCAAGTGAACCTTCTCTCCTCACCTTCATCTCGCTATCACCCATCCTCTTCGAGTGGAATCATTACCGAATCGTTATTTTGTTGAGCATTTATTTCGTGTTTTCCTAAGGATAGTTAGTGCTTCATTGTCGTGCCACTCCCTCATTTACAGATTCTATCATTGAATGACCATGTGGTAGTTATTAGAGTATTTGACTGCTTGTGAACATTAAAATGTGCCATCATCAAATGAAAGTATATTTATATGTACGATGGTTTAAATTATTAATATAGACCAATATCTAAATTCATTAGAGTCCATAATATTTTTAGATAGACGTATGAATGTATTTTGTGAGCTTTGTATTCAAGTCTTGTCATAGAAAATTAATAAACAGAACAATTTGTTTTAGCTAATGTACTGTTGGGATAACATTTTCTATGTTTTTATGGGATAACACAAAAATTTAGCTCCTCAACAATCAATAATACAAACTTAAATTTCAACATTGTAGTGTGCGAATATGAGCACATTCTGAAACTATGTTTTAAAATTAATTGGTTATTTGAGTTTTAAACCCTTGACCTCAAAATCTTCTACACTCTACATCTATGCAATTCCCACATGTATTTAGTACTTGCTAGTAGCCACTGCTACACTTCATAGTTTCCCCATTGATTTTTCATTTAAAGGTTCAAAGATATATTCTCACAGCTTTGATTGGAGTATCTAATGCAAGAGTCAAAATTGTCTCCACATTAACTGAGAATAATAGGCTTTACATTTCCACTCATGATTAATGAACTTTGACACTATCTTTTGAGTTGGTGTATGGATGGTTTTACCATGTTAGTGTGACTTAGAAGGAGGTCAGTAATGGATTCGTATCCACATTTAATGACTATTTGGCTAATAACTTGTAAAAAAAATATTACAATAAATTGTTATTTTTTTAAGTAAAACAAGTATATCATTATTTTAAAAAAATTGAGTAATTTGTAACTAAACTAGCACTACTTGCTTGCACCATGACAACGTCATAGGTAAGATAGTTGGAGATAATGGATAAACATTCCATATTTGTGTAAGTTACGAGTTATTGTTCTAGAAGTCATTGTTTTCCAATGTGTGCGAGTTGTAGTTGAGTTGGATTTCTTATCATCCAGGTTGTCATGTCTATTGAGTCTATTGATCCCATCACTATATAATGGGACACATTTTTATGTATTTGGTATGAGCGGGCCCAAGCATGAATTAATATAAGATTCATTTATCAATTCTCCATTATCCTTCTTAGTTTAAGTTGGTATTACAGATTGAAGGTTGAGATCTAAGAGGCCTGATGTAGATCTAGGTTGTTAAAGATCGTGCAATCTGGTTTTGTCATATTTGTTCATTTTAAAGAGGTTGTGTGGTGTTACATGAAGTTGTGTTAAATTTTTGTGCATTGGCAATGTGCAGTTATCCTATTGTTTTCAACCACTTGTATTTTGTCCTATTGTTTTAGCTTTGCCTCCCGGCCATTCATCTGTGTTTATTCCAACACCTATAGAGAAAGGTTTCGTTGGTTTCTAAAAGAAATATTTTATTGATATTGTGTTTCGCTAGTTGTGTTACACTGTGATAGAATCAAAAATGAAATATACGACTCAGTTTGAATTTGATCCACCAAAAATCCACCCAATTTATAGATCCGGATGGGGATTACTTGATAGTGAGAGCCTCTTGTCTAGCAAACTAGATGTGACTAGATCAAAGCCTTATGCAAATTGTAGGGTCGGATAAAAGTTGGTGGAAAGCAAAGAGCCATTCACAAAGAAGATCTAAAGGTTTGGATCAGATCGAGTGGCACATATTTATGACTGAGTGTGATATAGTGTTGTTAGGTCCCTATAATACTAGTGTAGCCCCCTTATTGTTATTATTACTGTAGTCCCCTTATTGTTATTATTGTTCCTATGTAGCACCCATATTTTTATTTTTATGCCCCATAGAAACCCACTATTCTTATTATTGTGCCCTTATATTATTATTATTATGCACTTTGATTATATTGTCACCCCTTAGACTCCTATATATACCAAGGAGGTCTTGTCATTTATATCATCCAAGAATTGTTCATTATGTGATGTAAAGGGGGTTTCCCCCTAGAAGAGGCTTATTTTCAAGTCGTTGATCTATATTTTCTTCTATTTTTGATATGGTTACATAAAATTTGGTATCAGAGCTTTGGATTCTAGGGCTTCCCTAGGTCAAACAGGCCATCTTGGCATTTCTGTTATAACTTTTTTTATACGAGGATTTAGAAGCTGAAATTTTGACCACATGGAGCCAGAATCTTGTTAAAATTTGTATAAAAATAATAGATCTTAGTTTGCTATATTTTCTAAGATATGGTTCAAAGAATTTAGTATTTCTACATGCTCCAAAATTTAGTCTCATATAGGTGACCTAGGAAAAATCATCATAACTTTGTCATCAAGAATCAAATTTTAATTTCATAAAAATTACTGAAAGCACACAAACTTTGGTTTTTTGTGTATCAATTTCAAATCTAAAGGCTAAAACAGTTACACGTGGTATCTCGTACAAGTTCACTCTACTAAATTAGTCCATAATCAGGTAATCGTGGTAGATTTGGCATAACATTATATTGAAGAATCCAATCTTGGTATGACTTATGGAATTGGAAAGAAGAATCAAAGGGCTACCACAAGATGAAATTTCAGACCTTGGGAGGCTGAAAGTACATAGATACAACAATTTCAAGATTGATCTCCTAAAAGCAAGAAAAAGGTGTGTATTTTTTAAAATTTTCATGACTTGTTTTTGAAAAATCAATTTGAAGTGATTCAAAGGGCATTGTGAAGCATATATATCATTGTTTGATTCTAAAATGCCTCAAAAAAATGGATATGCCTTGTAAGAAACCAGGAAGCTATACTATGATGCATGAAGAAGAGGAAGAAATACAACATGATATATCAAAATTATGAGACCAAGTGCAACAAATTTCGCCCTCGCAAAGAGTAACCAAAAATTAACTCAAAGCCAAGATGGATGGTTTAGAATAAAAAATAAAAGGTGACATGGAAGGTTTGAAGGATGGTTTAAAAGTAAATATGGGAGTTTTTAAAGTATACATGGACGCGGTGAATTTAAAGTTGGAGTTGTGACAGAGTTGTTGCAAGAAAGGATGGGAAGGTACTCCATGAAAATCATGATGAGGATAAAAGGAATACAAATTATGATTTTAGAGACTCCAATAATGAGTTGAAGATTAACCACATTCCAAATATTGATATGAGGAAGTTTGATGGCAATGATATGGTAACATGGATACTAGAAATGGAGCAATTATTTGATCTACCTGATGTGTCGCACACACAAATGGTACACATTGCATCTTTATATTTAGAACAAAATCAGTTTGCATGGTATCAATGGTTTTTTTTCTCATAAATCAATTGTCACTTGGACACTTTTTACAAAAGAATTGGTAGCATGTTATGAGGATAAAAAGAGTAATACCTTCTTTAGCCAATTGATAAATCTCAAATAAAAGGGTTCAATGGCGGAGCACATTGAGGACTTCCAAAAATTGGATATCAAGGTAAATGATATTCCAGAGGAGCATAGGATTAATGTTTTCATAGGGACTTTAAAGGATAACATCCAACATGAGGTTCACCTTTGGGAAACTAATTCACTGGAGAAGGTCTTCATGGTGGAAAATAAAGTTGAAATCAAAATTATGGCAATAAGGAAGTCTACCAGCCACAGCTATAAATATGGAAGTGATGTTGCTCCTAGCCTCCCAAAACCTACAAGGTTGACACCACAAAAACTAGTGGAAAAGATAGAAATAGGGCTTTGTTACAGTTGTGATAACAAATAAACTATAGTTCATAAGTGTGTAGAGAAAAATAAAAATAAATATATATATATATATATAATATATATATAATATATATATATATATATATATATTTTGCATAAATTGTGAAGGAGGAAGAAAGGAACAAGAAACATCAAAAAGAAGAGGATATAACACAAGAAACCAACCCCATAGAAGAATAAATGAATCCAACCATATATTGTAATGCATTGGCAGCAATTACCACTCCTCAAACTCTCAAGTTAGAAGGATATATCAAGAAAAAAAGGGTAATATTGTTGATTGATTCAGGTAGTACCCATAATTTTATTTATTGTAAGATAGTCAAGGAATTGAATTGCTTTCTATATCCAACACTAGAATGTCAAGTTGTGGTTGCAAATGCAGGAACTATACATTACTCAGGAAAGTGCCATAATATCAATCTAACCATGGTGGAATATGTATTGAATATTCCAATGCTTTCCATTCTAATGGGTGGTGTTGATCTCGTATTAGGAGTCCAATGGTTACAATCTTTAAGGACGATAGCTTTTAATTTTAAAGAATTTTTCTTGAAATTTTCCTGGGAATGAAAGGAAATTGAATTGATGGGAATTGCAGGGGAACCAAGGTAGATAACCAAATCTAATGGATGGCAAAGCTTTTGAAGAAATAACAATGAGGTATAATTGCACAATGATGCTCACTAGATGTTCAAACATTGAAATTATTTGTTTCTCCATATCTCCAAAAAATATTGGACAATCATTCCAAGGTATTTTAGACTCGCAAAGGCCTCCCACGTATTCGTGATCATGGTCATGCTATTCACTTGATTCCAAGAAGTGTTCCTCCAAACATCAGACCTTATAGATACCCATATGCCCAAAAGAGTGAAAATGAACGTATGGTTGAAGAAATGTTAGAGGCAGGTATAATTCAACCCAACCAAAGTTCTTTCTCTCCTCCAGTAGTATTGGTACATAAGAAGGATGGATCTTGGCACATGTTTCTAGATTATAGGGAGCTCAACAAGCTCCCTATTAAAGATAAATTTCCCATTCATGTCATTGATGAATTGTTGGATGAATTGCATGGAGCAATTTACTTCACCAAGATGGATTATGTGTAAATTTGTTGAAATGTAGCAACTAGAAAAAAATTCTTCTAATTGATAAATTAATTATGTAGTTTATTTTGTTTACGACAAGATAATGAAATATTCACACTACAATTTCTTCACCAAATAAAATATTGCAAAAGAAAAAATAGGAACTAAGAAATTCTAGCACATACACAAAAAATATGACAACATTATTTTTGGACAAAAGTCTCTCGAAAAACCCAATGTAGGAAAATCGGTGCAACTGTTGAGGGTTTATATTTTATTATATAAAACAAAAAATCTGAGTACTATCTGGATGTTGAAAAATGACAATCCCACATAGAAAATAATGGCAAGAATATTGTGAGGAAAATTTTCCTCACCCCACGAGCAATCTGGCACTGAATCTGGCCTCAAAAATCTCTTTGTGAATAGCCCTATGTCACCCTCTATGCAAGCAAAATTTCACATTGTCTGGATCTCTCTTTAAAATGATTTTCCAACCTGCCACTGACTCGGGAAGTGTCTCTCCCAGCCTCTGCAAATCTTTACTACCACCAGAACTCTGAAATGACCTCTTGCATCTACAAATTGAACTGCCTCCTAGAAGCTACTACACAGCCCATGTGCAACCTCTTGATGGTTATCTCTGTGTCCCTACAAATGACTCCCCAGAACTAGAAATCCTTCCTTCAGAAACTATTGACCTCTCCTGCCGCCTGAAACTCACCTACTGGCTTGACCTCCACTATTGAATCGCTACTGCTACTAGGAATTTGAACTGCTTAGGGCAACTAAGTGGTGTATTCTCCATCTACCCATCGACCTCCTCTTATAATGTCTGGTTGGGACTCCAACGGCCAAGATTTAAACTTAATCGATTGTTGAGATCATCTCCAAGTCAATCCGTGTGAGTTTCTAGAGAATTCTCACCTTTCTCAATCATATTATTAATTAACCAATTTTCCTAATTTAGACTTAGGAAAAAATAAAATGAAGGCCAATTAATTTAATAGAGTTATATTTAGGTGGAATATCCATAAACGGTTTATGGGTTTTGGAGAACTCTTTTGTTTTAGCTTATCCACAAATTTTTGAGACTAGAAAACCATTTAATGTTAAGAAACCTAACACTCCCTCTTAGCGGGGAACGAGTTCTCTCTCTAGTACTACACAATCTAACACAACACCTTGTCTCTGCATCATCCTTCCATCACGTTGCTGATGTTTGACAATTGTAGCTTCCTCCCACTTCCCATCAACCATTGTGCTAACTCTAATTCATCTTCCACTCACTGTATCTAAACCATGTTGCATCTGTGCTACTATTGACGCTACATTGTACAAATTATATTGCTACCAACTCTGCATCTACACTACAACCCCACTAACACTCCTCCTCGATTGTTGTTTTTGATACTACAACTACTGCAATTGAGAAGCATCCAAAATACTGAATCAATTGTGTCTTTATGTTGCAAATGTCTCCCAATCATCTGGGTGCTACTATCCTTTGCGCTGTCCACCGATAAATCTATGCAATCACTAACTCTGCACTTAGCCTCCTACTCTTCTATCAACATTGCTTTGCACTCCTTGGCATCTAATTGCAACTTGTTTGCAACTGACACTCTGGAACTTATTGCATCATCTAACATTGATCCTCTTGCTACTAAATATTGTGGGCCCTTGTAGCAAGGGTAATGATCCATGAGGAAACACCATCCGACACTCACCTCAATGGACAATGCCCAACTTTTTCTAGAACTCGATGTATCCCCACCTCTCTCTTGGAGGTATAGTTGCATTCATGGAAAAATCTTCCTCCAACTGGGAGGAAACCTTGTCTATCTCTATGGATACTGCCGCCTGATCCTACTTCTCCTTCTTATCCTTCTTCCTTTGAGGATAGTGGGTATTGTAGTGGTCAAACTCGCCACATATGAAGCACTTGATCTTAGATAAATCCTTCTTCTTCTTGTTTTCTCCTTGTGAGTCTTGTCCCTGACTCAGGCCTTTTTATTTCCACTTTGATGCAAGGGCCACATTGTCTTCCTCTTTCATACCCTTCAATCCTTTGCTGCTACTACCATCAATTGAGGTATTTACTAGCGATCACCTCACCTCTTCCTGTTGTAGGTCTGACCAAATCGTGTCCCATACTAGTAATATATCTCATCCAAAAATACCTTAGATCAAGATTTCCCATTCCTTGGAGACATTGTTCAGGGCCAAACACACAAGCTCTGTATCTAGAGGCACATCTCCTATGGCTACAAGATCATCCCGGATATCCTAAAGTATAGTGAGAAAGCGATCAATGCCTTCACCCTTCTGCATCCTCGAATTCCACAACTTTTCCTTCAAGAAATCTTTTCGTTGCTTAGAAGGAGTATGATATATCCCCATGGGAGCATCCCACATCTCCTTGGTCGTGTTCTTGGTCGATATATATGAGACAATGGTCCCAAACTCCATCTAGGATCATCCGCTCCGCCTTGGCCATTTCTATCCTAAATTATTTCAGTTGATATGCATCTATAGGTTCTACCACAACATTATCTGCATAGGTTTTCAGGCCATGCTCATCTAACAAGAAGGACATCCTAGCCCTCTAGAAGATATAGTTGGAAGCTTCCTCCAACTTGTATTAATCTCTAAGCCTAGTTGTGTCCATCTCTACAAAAACTCAACTTGTAATGGAAATCTCCCTCTTTCACCTACTCGACTGCTAGCACTACTATTCACTCTCCTTCCTGGGATGAAAAAAATTTCTTGAGACTACTACCTGTTGCAACTAGAAATTTTGGATTTCTGAAACTAGAAACCCTCTAAGAGAAACTCCCTTTGTGTGTGCAATTTATCTTCCACCCAACGTTTATTTTGCTACTGCAAAACCATACTATGCCCAAACAAGAAATATGCTCCGCGAAACACTGAGTTGTTGCTCCCTCTGTTTGTTGGAATCGCTTCCCCGAACAAATCGTACTTTCTTGCCACCTGCAACTGGAAAATGAAACCTTGTCTAACAATTCACAATCCCTGGCTAGGCACTGTGCAACCCCAGAAAACTTCATCATGTTGCTCCCTATGAATAGTGAAGTTTTCCTCCTTCACCTCTGAGCCTCCTTTCTGTCAAATATTTTCTAATACCATGTGAAAATTCCTCGAAATATAGCAACTAGAAATATTTTTTCTAAATGATAAATTAATTATGCAGCTTATTTTGTTTACGACAAAATAACGAAATATTCAAACTACAATTTCTTCACCAAATAAAATACCGAAGAAGCAAAAATAGGAGTTGAGAAATGCGAGCACACACACACAGTGACACAAACAATATGACACTGTTATTTTTGGACAAAAGTCCATGGAAAAACCCAATGTAGGAAAACCAATGCAACAACTAAGAGTTTATATTTTATTATATGCAACAGAAAATCAGAGTACATTCTGGTTGCTGAAAATTGGAAATTCTACAGAGAAAATAGCAAAAATATTTTGAATATTTTTTCCTCACCCCACGAGCAATCTGGAACTAAAATTGGCCTCACAAATCCCTCTGCAAATTTCCTTGCTTCACCCTTTGCATAGGCACAATTTCGCACTGTCGGGATGTCTCTCTAAAATTCATGTCCAAACTGCCACTGACTCTGGAAGTGTGTCTCTCGACCTCTATGAAATTTTCCGACGATTGGAACTTGAAAATGACCTCCTAAATTTGCAGATTGAACTACCTCTTATAGGCTACTTCACAGCCTCTCCCTCACTATCTATACCTCCCTGAAAATGACTCCCCGAAACTGGAAATCCTTGCTCTGGAAACTGCGGACCTCTTCTACCACCTGTATTATGAAACCAACTCACAAAAAGATAGAAAATATAGATAAACACCTTCAAAATAAGCCTCTTCGAGGGGGCAACCTCCTTTACATTACACAAATGAACAATTCTTGGATGATACAAATGACAAGGTCTCCTTTCTATATATAGGAGTTTAAGGGGTCATGATATAATCAGAGTTGACATAACAATAATAATGTAAAGATATAATAATAACAATAGTGGGATTCTATGGGACATTATAATAACAATATGGGGACTACATGGGCACAAAAATCTAATAAGGGGGTTGTACTAATAACAATAAGGGTTTACACTAGTAGTATAGGAACCTGACAATGCCCGACAAGAGTTTCTGGGCTTGAAGTGGGCATGGTCATCGATGGAGACTGTTGTGAACAAATTGTAAGATGTTGTCTGAATGCAGTTTCAGAGGAATTATCACATGGCTATCCAATCATTTTTTCACCCTGGTTTACAAGATGATATTCGAACAGGATCCACCCTGCATGTCGATGGCAACAATGGAGGCATTGGTAGACATAACTAATTGGTATGCCTCATCATCTGACACCTTGATACGGATGTACAACACGGAGAAGCCTTTGCATGTTCTACCAAAGTTTGTCTTAGACATACTCATCATGCAGGAAGTAGCATATCACATCTCAACAGGATTGACAGTTAGCCTGCACTAGAAGAATGCAACACCTTGGCCCACTCTTCCGCTATGCATTGGGTTATATGTGATCGATATTTTCAAGCACGTGAAGGTCAAATCAGAGCAGGTGAAGAAGTTTCCATTCGACCTCCAAAGTTGCAATATGTATGGCCCACATTGTCTTGTGAAATATGACTGCACGAGAGTACAGTTAAACTGGATCCACGAGGCATTTCATTGGGTGGAGGAGAACCCATGGAGATATTGCTACAGTTTCTCCAGACCCAATGAATAGGTCGGCTTCACTGTGGAATGGTTAGCGAAGCAACATGAAGCAGCATCCTGGAGAGCACCAGAAGCAGCAACAACAGTAGAGGTGAACATACCAGTGTGCGATAAGGGAAAGAGAAAGATTGTTGATCACATGGAGAAAGAGCAAAGCTGCAAGTTCCTAGTAGATCCACTTGTGGAGAAAGATGCTTTGGCCATAGAGGAAAAGAGGCAACAACGCGACAAGAGAAACGCACAAAGGCAAAGAGAGAAATAGAGAATGGAGGAAACATATAAGGAGTTGCATGAGTTGAAGGAGAAACTACGAAAGGAAAAGGAGTTGCGCAAACAAGAGAGGGGAGCACAAAAGAAACAGGTACAACAGGAGGCGTAACATGTGTAGACGGATGAAGCAATTCCCGTACAGGTAGTGGACTCATCATAACATTTGGTATCAGGCAAACAAGGTGAACCATCGTAGGAGAAAGACTTTTCTCAGGAGATAGAGCAAGCGCTTGAACAAATGGATATGGACATGGAGCAACAGGAGTTAGAGAAGGACATCGACATCGGGCCTCACCATCAAGAGGTTGACCCACCAATTTCACCACATCCAGAAGATGAGCAAGTCCCAAGTGACCAAGGAGACACTGAGATCCTTGGAGATCAGCCGGAAGGAGAGATGCACAACATCTTATTTGACAAGTCTCAACATAGAGTTGTGCAATCTCGTAGAGTGTCAACTCTAGAAGATCATACATCTCCTGTGTAGTATGAGGAATGAGTGGTCATGTCTGACATGCACAAACATCTAGCAGCCTTGGCCGATGCCACTAGAGCATATGCTGAAGCCACTAGCTCAAGTGCTCACTTTCTGATAGCCGATAATGAGCAAATGGCTAAGGATTTATAGATGACCAAGCAAGGAGGAGAGTTGGTGACAACACCCACCCAAGCAGAACTGAAGAAGGTAATACTAGATGAAGTATTGTCCCTTGACATAGTTATGTGGGTGTTGTATTTCAAGTTTGGCACCATGCATACGATAGTCATCCATCTCAAAGAATGGTAGCAGCGATGTGATAGAAGAGCACATATCTTGTCGAATGTGCATGTTGCTATTGATTACATGCAAATGTGGATGATGAGATACAAGGGAGACCCACTTCACTTGCCTAAGATGATGAATCCCAGAGCGGTCGAGATAAAGGAACACATCTGGAGTTAGATCCGGAACTATGAAGAGCTCCCACAACTCATGACTGGTCTATAGGCTTCCCATGCATGTG
>APFE030189722.1:37207-60390 GCA_000404065.3 Pinus taeda
TCTGTTATAAAATTCTTGTCCTCCCATGTGGAATCTTCAGCAGGTAAGTTCTTCCACTTGATGAGATACTCTAAAATTGATCGATTTCATAGTTGTCGGGTTCTTGTTTCTGTGACTGCGCCAGGTTCCAATATGCTTTTTCCTTCCTCATCAAGTTCTAGCAATATTGTTTGAACTGGGATCTTTTGCAACTTTTGAATGAGTGGCCACACTTCTTCGTCCTTCTTCGATTCATCCCTTGCTTCGTTTATCCAATCTGGTCGGATAATAGAAATAGCACAAAACAATGCTTCCACATCTTCATCCTTTCTTGAGAGTCCATCTGCAACAACATTTTGCTTCCCTTTTTTGTAGATGATTTCAAAGTCATAACTGAACATATTTGTGAGCCATTTTTTCTGTTCTTCTAAAGATAATCTTTGTTCTAAAAAGTATTTAAGACTATCATGATCCATTTTTACCTTAAAGTGTCTTCCCAGTAAGGTTTCCATTTCTTAAATGCATGTAGTATTGCCAACATTTCCTTCTCATAAATAGCTTGCTTGAGATGTAGCCGTAAAAATACCCAAGCACCTACATCAAAAATTATTTCACTACGATGTTGATCTACGTGTTGTTTCATTTGATTCTGCACCAAAGTGGCACTATCCTTTAAAAGTTGGAGAACTTGTTGCTGATGCCCTATGTGATCTTTCACTGCTTGAATCTTTTTCATCTTGATATGTCCTTTTATATTCAGAGTTTGAGGAGTGGTAATTTCTTCCAATGCATTAAAAGATATGGTTGGATTCATTTCCTGATGCTCATTGTGATCTTTCACTTCTTGATCATTTTTCTTCTTGATATGTCCTTCTATATTGATAGTTTGAGGAGTAGTAATTCCAACCAATGCATTACAAGATATGGTCAGATTCATTTCTTCTTTCTCAATGTGATATTTCACTTCTTGAACCTTTTTCTTCTTGATATGTCCTTCTATCTTGAGAGTTTGAGGACTGATAATTCTTGCCAATGCTTTACAAGATATGGTCAAATTCATTTCTTCTTTCTCTGGGTTTGGTTCCTTGTGTATATCCTCTTCTTTTGATGTTTCTTAATTCTTTTCTTCCTCCTCTTCATAAGCTATGTAAAATAATTTCTTCTCATCACACTTATGACCTTTAATGTATTTGTTATCACAATTGTAACAAAGCCTTTTTGCTCTTTTTCTTCCAATTGTTGTGTTGTCAACCTTGTAGGTTGTGGAAGGCTAGGAGAACAACACTTCCATCTTTATAGTTGTGAGGGGTAGAATTCCTTGTTGCCATAATTTTGCTTTCCACTTTTCTTGCCAACCTAAATGCCTTCTCTAATGAATCAGGTTCCCAAAGATGAACCTCATGTTGAATGTTATCCTTTAAAGTCCCTATGGAGACATCAATCCTCTGGTTCACTAAAATATCATTTTTCCTTATATTCAATTTTTGAAATTCCTCAATGTGCTCTACCATTGAACACTTTTGTTTGAGATTTATCAATTGGCTAAAGAAGGTGTTTCTCTTTGTATCCTCATAATGTGCTATCATTTCCTCTGAAAATTCTCTATGAAAATTGACCACGTAACAAGTGGTTTATGAGAACAAAGCCCTTTATACCATAAAAATTAATCCGATTCTAAATATGAAGATGCAATACATACCTTTTGTAATAGTTGCACCTCATGTAGATCAAAATATTGCTCCATCTGTAGCATCCAATTTACTGGATCCTTGCCATCAAACTTCCTCATATCGCCTTTTCTTGATTTTAGGAGCTCGGTCTTGAAATGACTGTATCTCTGTAATTTCAAATCTCCAAGTTCTAAAATTGCATCCTTTAGTAACCCTTTGATTCCTCTTACTAACCCCGCAAGTCTGATCAAGATTGGATTATGCAAGGAAGAGTTATGCCTAATCTCCTAAGCTGACCTGATTATATAATGTTTTAGTAGAGCAAATGTGTACGACATGCCACGTGTCACTGCTTCGATCTTAGGATCTGAAATATATACATAGAAAACTACAGTCCGCCCTCTTTCTGTAACTTCTTACACAATTTCAATTTGATGCTCAGAGAGAAAGTTATGACGATTTTCCCAAGGTCACCTGTTTAGAATGTAATTCGAGAGTTTGTAAAAACCCTAACTTCCTCAGATTATATCTCTGAAAATATAGCGAGACAAGATTTGAAATTCAGACACAAGATTTACCAAGATTCTGGCTCAAATGGGTTGTAATTTTAGAGTATGAACCTTTGTAGAAAAACAATTATAGCGAAAATTCCATGATGACCTATTTGAGATGAAATTATGGGGCTTGCAAAAACCCTAACTTCCTCAGATCATATCTTTGAAAATATAGTGAGACAAGATCTTAAATTCGGACCGAGGTTTAGACTGATTTTTTCTCAAATGGGTTTTTTTTAGCTTCTGAAACTTCGTAGAGAAAACGTTATGGCGAAAATTCCACGATGACCTGTTTGGAGCAGTGAAACCCTAGAATCCAAGCTCTGATACCAAATGTTATGAAACCACCTCACATAAAGATAGAAAAAATAGATAAACACCTTCAAAATAAGCCTCTTTGAGGGGGCAACCTCCTTTACATTACACAAATGAACAATACTTGGATGATACAAATGATAAGACTTCCTTTCTATATATAGGACTCTAAGGGGCCATAATATAATAAGAGCCGACATAACAATAATAATGTAAGGGCACAATAATAACAATAGTGGGCTTCTTTGGGGCACAATAATAACAATATGGGGACTACATGAGCACAACAATATAATAAGGGGGTTGTACTAATAACAATAAGGGGTTACACTAGTAGTATAGGGACCTAACAACCTGCAACTCACCCACTGTCTTTATCTCCATTGTTGAATTACTCTTGCTACTAGGAATTCGAACTACCTATGGAAACTGAGTATTTGCACTGGTGTATTCTCCATCTACCCATCGACCTCCTCTTATAATCTCTCGTTGGGACTACAATGATCAAGATTAAAACTTAATTGATGATTGAGATCATCTCCAAGTCGATTAGTGTGAATTTTTAGAGAATTCTCAGCTTTCTCAATCAATTACTATTAATTAACCAGTTTTCCTAAGTTAGACTTGGGAAAAATTTAAATGATGGTCAAGTAATTTAATTGAGCTATCTTTAGGTGGAATTTCTAGAAACGATTTTTGGGTTTTGAAGAAATATTGTGTTTTAGACTCTCCACAAAGTTTAAAGAGTAGAGTACCATATGATACTACAAAAAATAACAAGATCTTCGTTTAGGATGTCATCAAATTAGAATGAAGACTAAAGACATTTTGAAAACAACATTCACAACTCATGAAGGTCATTATGAATTTTTGGTCAAGCCTTTTGGCCTTACTAATGCACTTTCCTCATCTCAAGGTTTGATGAATTCCATTTTCAAACCCTTTCTTAGAAAATTTGTGTTAGTATTATTTTTATGATATACTAATCTACAACAAGTCTTGGAAGGATCATGTTTAACATGTTGACAAGGTGCTCAAACTATTGGAGGAAAAACATTTGTATGCAAAAACCTCCAAATGTTTCTTTGGGGTACAAAAGGTGGAATATTTGGGTCATATTGTATCTCATGAGGGTGTTAAGGTAGATACTAAAAAAATTAAAGTCATCAAGGAATGGAAAATCCCCACAACCCTAAAGCATATTCAAGGATTTCTCGGGTTGACAGGGTATTATTACAAGTTTGTGAAGAATTATGTGAAAATAACAGCACCTGTAACAACATTACTGAAGAAAGATGCATTTTTTTGGACTCCAGAAGGAACTAAGTCCTTTTAACATCTTCCAAAGGCAATGTGCCATGCTCCAGTTTTAGCTACTCTAGACTTCACAAAAACTTTTGTGGTCGAATGTGATGCCTCGGGAAATGGAATTGGTGTTGTTTTAATGCAAGAAGGAAGACCCATTACTTTTTAAAATCATCTAATCAAGGGAAAGCATTTACATAAACCTATTTATGAGAAGGAAATGTTGGAAATACTAGATGCCTTGAAGCAATGGTGCCCTTACCTAATGGTAAGACACTTCAAGGTAAAAAAAGATCATGATAGTCTTAAATACTTTTTGGAACAAAGGTTATCTTCAAAAGAGTAGAAAAAATGGGTCACTAAGATGTTGGGTTATGACTTTGAAATCATTTACAAAAGAGGGAAGAAAAATGTTGTTATAGATGCACTCTCAAGAAGGGATGAGGTTGTGGAAGCATTGCTTTATGCCATTTCTATTATCCAACCTGAATGGATAATTGAAATAAGGGAGGAATGGAAGAATGATAAAGAGGTGTGGACACTCATTCAAAATTTGTAACAAGATACCCGTACATATGATACATTTATCTGGAAAAAAGACTCATTATGGTACAAACATTTCTTATATCTATGTAAGAATTCCAACTCAAACAAAAGATTCTTTTGGAATTGCACACCTCTCCTTTAGGAGGCACTTAGGATTTTTAATAACTTACCACGGGGTCAAGAAGGATTTGTTTTGGATGGCCTTAAAGATGATTTTCAGGAGTTTGTGGAAGAATGTTTGGTTTGCCAACAAAATAATGTTGAGACAATTAAAACTTGAGGCCTATTACGACATTCCACCATTCCAAGTTAGGATTGGGAGGAGGTCTCAATGGATTTTATCACAGGTTTACCCAAGTCCAAAGGAAAGAGTTTCATCATGATGGTAGTTAATAGACTTATTGAGTATGCACACTTTTGTGCATTATCTCATCCTTTTAGAGATAGCACAATTACTATTGCATATATGGAAACAATTCAAAAGCTACATGGAAACCCAAATATTATTGTAAGTGACAGGGATCCCATTTTCACTGGAAATTTTTGGATGGAATTATTTTCTTGTCTTGGTGCTCAAGTAGCTCATAGGTCATCATATCATCCTCAATTTGACGGGAAAACTAAGATAGTGAACAAATGTTTGGAAGGATATCTTCATTGCTTTCTATCTAATAAACAAACACAATGGGTCAAGTGGTTACCTTTGGCTAAATGGTGGTATAAAAATTCCTTCCATACTGTAACAAAAATGACCCCATTTATGGCACTTTATGGATATAATCCATCGTCCATCACATCAGCTTTAAGAGAAAATTTTAAGGTTCAAGGAGTGGAAGATAACATCGAGCATCAATAACAAGTTCTCAAACTCTTAAAGGATAACCTAACTCTGGCACAAAATCAAATGAAACAATAAGAATATCAACATCGGAGTGAAAGAAGTTTGGACGTGGGAAAATGGGTATTTTTACGACTACAACCATACAAACAAATGTCCCTTAAGCAAGCTAAAAAGGATAATAAATTATCACCCAAGTACTATAGTCCTTACAAGGTTTTGCAAAATATTGGTACTATGACATACAAATTGGAGTTTACTGCATCTTCCTGAGTACATTGAGTTTACCATGTTTCATGCTTAATGAAGGTTATCTGTGACAAACTCCCTGTTCAAACAATATTGCTAGAACTTGACGAGGAAGGAAAAATCATATTGGAGCCTGAAGCTCTCACGAAAATAAGAACCCAAAAACTATGAAATTGATCAATTTCAGACTATCTCATTAAGTGGAAGAACTTACCTGCTGAATATTCCACATGGGAGGATGAGATTTTTATACAAAAGAATCCAGAACTACTCAAGCGTTGAGGACAACACTTTTTTGAACAAGAGGGGCATGTTAGGTCCCTAAAATACTAGTGTAGCCCCCTTATTTTTATTATTATTGTAGTTGATCGACGTGGATATTGGTGGCCACCCACCTATTCCACCTGGACCCCCACCATTTTTTTCTTTCATTTTTCCTTAATTGTAGCACAATTTACTATTTTTGGCAATTTTTCGATTCATGGACTTCTGAAGTCGTTTTGAGGCCCTAAATGGCATTTTTTTGGAAAATGGCCAAATCCATTGGTTATGGCACAAATTTACAGTAAAAAATTATAATCCTTAGATAGATATTTCTAACCAGGTATCGTACACATCAAATGAAGATCATATGCCAAAGTGACGACCTCAAGAAGTTGATGTACCAGTTTACCACAAAAGAGCCAACAAACCTTGGCGCTTCCTCTCCTAGGGTTAGGTTTTTGGATTTTTAGGGTTTTCCATTGTTTCTCAATAATAAATAGGCCCTCAAGTTTCATTGTAACATATTCCAGAAGGCATGTAGTTGCCACATATCTTCTCAAAGATAAGCTACCATCACTTGAGCTAGTTTATTTCCATTATGCATTAAACAATTTTCAGTACTTTGTTATTAATGAATTGAAGTTTTGTTTTCATTGTATCTCTATGTTTTTGTTTATGTTTGAATTTCATTTTGTTCCTTCGTAAAATCTAGATCATTGTTATCAGAGTGGTCTGCTATTTCTCCGTTTTTTTGTGCATGTCCCCAATGAGGTCGGGCTATAAGGAGTTGGGACTTGAACTGGTTGAGCCTTTGGAAGACCGTCGCCACCAAAAATGACGACCTCCAATGGAGGGAAAAAAGAAACACAAGGAAGCTAGAGATCCTATCAAACTATTGCTCGAAGAATCCCTCAAGTGGCAATGGAGCAAGATGATGGACAACTTTTCCTAAATCCTTCATCGGATGTCAACTGACGACTCATCTTCATCCAATAGTCACTTCGGAGGCATCACTCCCTTTAAGGTACAAGTGAACTTTGATACCACTATATTTTAAGTTTAAATAGATGTAAATGTTGTAGATAAATGGTTGAATCTATTGGAAGGTTATTTTCAATCCATAGATTCTCTGATAGGGAGAATATTTTTTGCACTTATTAAGGTTTCCCCCCATGTCAAGGACTGATGGGAAACTTACTGTGAGAAAAGGCCTAAGGAAACCTCTCTGTTTATAGTCGCCCACTCTTGGAACTCTTTCCAAGATTTTGTTAAGGAACAATATTATCCTGTGGGGAGCAATGAGGACCAGTACATATAGTGGACCACACTACGACAATAAAGGGACAAAGATGTGCATGAGATTACAAATATTTCTCATACTCTACACACAAAGTTGGGTATCAAAGACTCTTAGCAACATCTGGTGCTCATGTAACGGGACTGTCTGCCCAAATAAATTTAAGAAGAAATGGAGTTCCTAGACATCTTGTCGCTTGGTGCAGCATACCGATATGGTGCCAAGATTGAACGAAAATTTAAACAAAAGAAGTGTGACTTTGGATCTACAAATTAGAAGCATGGCAAGAGCACCCGCAAATTGTAGAGCAAAGGATAGAGCCATGGTGGAGTGACCTAGGACAACCCATCAAAGCCGCAAGCAAAGAATGGCACCACAAAGACAAAGAAGGACACAGGAGAGTAATGCGAGTTCCACAAGAGCTCCACTCACAACATAAATGAGTGTCGCATCAAGCAGTCATTAGTGGCCAAGCTAGAACCTTCAAAGTTTGATGCACGTTCTGATTCTAAGCTAGAACCTGACAAGGGGAATGAGAAGGGGAAGCAGATTATTGACGCAAAACCCAGTGCCACTTTTGCCACCACCAAGGTCTAGAAGATTGAGCTTGAAAATCCAGAGGAGGGGGAGCATCTGTTACACTCATAGATGGGGGTGAAGGGTTCTCCGCCGCAGTTCATTATTTACAACGGGAGCCAAAAGAACCTCATTTCAGCAGAGGTCATGAAGCGGTTAGTCCTACCGACAATACCACACCCACATTTGTACACCATCAGGTGGCTTCACTAAGGACAAGATATTCATGTCATCCATCAGTGTTGCCCTCCCTACAACATCAAGCTCTTCACAAATGAGGTACTGTGTGATGTTGCTCCTCTTGAAGTTTGTGATGTGTTATTAGGCCAATCATACTTGTGGAAGTGTCATGTTGTGTATGAGTCCAGGCCTTGCATGATTATTATTACTTTTGGAAATAAGTTACACATGATACTAGAGGTAGCCCCGCTTACAACCATCTCTTTGCTCTCTGCTAAGAAATTTAGTAAGATCATCTCCCAGACCAAGAAATTTGTTTTATTTCCGAATCACTCTCAAAGCAAGGGGAAGATAGTGGCCACATCCATGGCCTCTAGGAATGGTTCCCCCACGCAACAGAAATAGATGGATAAGGTCGTGGAAGAATATAGGGACATATTCTCCTCACCCACAGGGGTACCTTTGCACTATCAAGTCAAGCATTCGATCGATTTGATTCCTAGAGCACCCCTACCCAATGTGACGATATATTGCCGCTCCATTATGGAAAATGAAGAAATCAAGTGACAGATCTAGGAATTGCTACAAAAAGGGCACATATGACCAGGTTCCTCACCCTATGGGACCTCGATTGCACTTGTATAGAAGAAAGATGGAACCTAGAGACTTTTCATTGATTATTGGGCACTAAACAAAATCAATGTCAGGAACATGTATCTAATCCAATGGATTGATGACCTTTTTGACCAGCTTAAGGGGGACAAGTATTTCAATAAGATCAACTTGAAGTCTCGCTATCACTAGGTGTCAATATAACCCATCGGTGTATGGAATACCACCTTCAAATCCAAGGAGGGCCTTTTTGAGTGATTGATCATGCCTTTCGGGTTGAAAAATACCCCTGCAACTTTTATGAGGTTGATTGATCATGTCTTACAGCCTTTCAACAACTCGTTTGTAGTTGTATATCTAGACAACATTGTCATCTTCAACAAGAGTTGGGAAGAGCACCTACAACACATTTGGTAGGTCCCTCAAGCCTTGCGACAACACAAACTATGTGCCTACTTGGAGAAATGCACATTTGGCATGAGCTAGGTCCAATATTTGGGCTACATCATTGATGAGCAATGCATTCATGTGGACTTGACTAAGATCCAAGTCATTCGCGATTGGCCAACCCCGACCACTCTAACAGAGCTTCGTAGCTTTTTGGGCCTTACCAATATTTATCAAAGGTTAATGTTGGGATTCTCTCATATCACTTGGCCTCTGAATCAGGTTACCAAAGGCAGAGCAAAAGAAAATTTTTCCTAGTCTGAGTCTGAACAAAAGTAATTCATTGAGATGAAGCACAACCTTTGCTCAACACTTGTACTCACATTGCCAAACATGCAACAATCATTTGAAATTGAGACAAACACATCCAACTATGCCATTGGTGCAGTTCTCACCCAATAGGGACATCGAGTGGCCTATCACAGTGAGGCACATTTTGATATAATTTAGAAATACCCCACCTATGATAAAGAGATATATTCCATCGTGTAGGCATGCCGACAATGGAAACATTACATTTAGGGGAAGGAAACGATCATACACACAAATCACCGATCTCTTAAGTTTATCCAAACACAAGGGAAGTTGCAAAACGATCGACATTAGAAGTGGTCTACATATCTACAACAATTCCACTTGAACATTAAATACAAGAAATAAAACACCAATCATGTTGCAAATTGCCTTAGTCAAACCCCAGTTGCAACACTAACTATTGTTCTCAACTCTTGTGGCAACGAGACCTCTAGATGGCTGCAATTGTATAAAAATGATCCTGAGTTTGCCACCACATACTAGATGTTAGTGGATGTCAAACAAGTTCCATATTCCACCTCTAGGATGCATTATTATGCTAACTGGGCCACCTTTGTGTTCCTTCAAGCAAGCATGCCACGCTGATTTAAGAGGCACACTACAATTGGGTCGCATGACACTTTGGTGTGGATAAAGTTGTGGTCATACTATAGAAGTATTTTTATTGGCCAAAACTCCAACATGATGTTAGAAAATATATTAGGTCCTCCACTGCCTATGCCATTGCCAAGCTAACCATCAAGAAGCAAGGCTTGTACACTCCTCTGCCTAATCCAAACTAGCCCTGGGAATCCATCGCAATGGACTACCTGTCGGGCCTCCCTTCTACCAAGCATGGTAACGATTTTGTATTTGTGGTTGTGGACACATTTTCTAAGATGTCCATATTGACATCTTGCAAGAAGAGTATCACAACAGAGGACACTATCAAATGCTTCTTTGAACGAGTATAGGTACATTTTGGAATCCCACATACTATAATATCAGATCGAGATAGCAGGTTCCTAAGCACATTTTGGTTGAGCCTCTAGAAATTATTGGACACTAAGCTCACCAAGTCGACTGCATTCCATCTCCAGACTGATGGCCAGACAGAGGTCGTCAACAGGATAATAGTGCAATTACTACGCATGTACAAATTCAAGCATCCACGAACCTAGGATGAGAGACTTCCTCATGTGCAACACATTTATAATAGATCTCTCCATATGTCGACTAGTTGTTGTCCATTTCAAGTGGGTCTGGCTTTTCAACCATTGTGTCCGGTTGATGTTGCCATGCCTCATGCGACTACACAGATAAAATCCACACATGTATAGTTCGAGGTTGATAAAGAAACGGTTTATTGAACACATCCAACACATCCACTAGAAAGTGCATGACATTTTGGATAAGTCTAATGCCAAGTACAAGTAGTGACATGATTAACATCGGGTACCACACAAGTTTCAAGTGGGCGACAAAGTTTGGTTGCATTTACAGAAAGAACACCTTACAAGAGTCCATTGGAAGCTCAGACCACTCCAATATGGGCCTTACACCATCACCAAGGTTGTGGTAGACACTGCTTTGATCTCAACATTCCCCCATTCCTTGTCCTGCACCCAATGTTCAATGTGGACCGCCTTTGACCATACTTTCCACCATTATTGGACACATCAAACACTGTAGAACAAATAACACTAACATAGCTAAACATAGACTGCATGGAATAGGCCACAACTGATCAGATCATGGACACGCATATCCCAACATTGTTTCTTTCAATTTTCATAATTTTAGCACAATTTACTATTTTTGGCAGTTTTTTTGGTCCCAAACTTCTGGAGTTGTTTTGAGGCCCTAAATGACGTTTTTTTGGAAAATGAACAAAACCATGGCTTATAGTATGTTTTTCAATTGAAAATTGTAGACCTCGAATATATCTTTCTAACAAGTTATCGTACGCGTCAAACAAAGATTGTATGCCAAATTTATGACCCCAGGAAGTTAATTTACCAATTTACCCCAACAAGACCCACATTGTAATACAGTTCGGAAGGCATGTAGCCGCCCCATCTTTTCTCAGAGATAAGCTACCATCACCTGAGCTAATTTATTTCCATTCTACATGTAAACAATTTTCATTACTTTGTTATTAATGATTTGAAGTGATGTTTTCGTTGTATCTTTGTGTTTTTGTTTATATATGTATTTCATTTCGTTCCTTCATAAAATCTGGATCAGTAGCCCCATTATTGTTATTGTTGTGCTCATGTAGCCCCCATAATGTTATTATTGTGCCCTTATATGTTATTGTTATGTAGGCTCTAATTATATTATGACCCCTTAGACTCCTATATATACCAAGGAGGTCTTGTCATTTGTATCATCAAAGAATTGTTCATTTATGTGTTGTAAAGGAAGTTTCCCCCTCGAAGAGGCTTATTTTCAAGTCGTTGATCCGCCTTTTGTTTTGTTTTGTGATCTGGTTACATAACAAGTGCTAAGGAGTGCGAACTGATTGGGTAGTCATAGGCACTGTTTGTTGGAACAAAGAAAGTATATAGGGTTATGTGCATTGCTGAAGGAGTCAATTTTAACAAGTATGTTTTTTGGAAGGTCACGTGGAGAGAGATTTTGTTTCTAAAGTCAAAAGTTTGGTTTTGTTTTGAATGTTTGGAGTGCGGGATCTACCCAAATTTTTTAGTATCACACAAATTTGGTCCTCATATATTTATTCGAGATATTTGGTATTAGATCTAGTGCATTTTTTACTTGGGGAAATGTAAAAATGGAAAATCCATTCGTTGATCTACAAAGCTAGATGGAGATGATTATAAAAAATGGAAATTTAAGTAGCATACATCACTGGAAATCTACAATGCTTGGTCAATAGTAACTAGAGATAAAACCAAGCTAGTAGGACCAACAACTGAAATCAAGATTTGGAGCGCAGAGAGACCAAGGCCAATGTATTCTTGAGAATGTCCATAAATGACAACATTATTTTGCACATTAGGGATTGTACTACATCTCAAGCAACATGGGAAACACTAAAAAATTAGTATGAAATTCCCAATACTAATTGAGTATTATTTTTGAAGAAGAGGCTTTTCTCAATTAAGATGGAGATAAATGAAAGCATTAGTGATTTTCTTTCTAGAATAAAAAAAATTATGATAAACATGGTGCTATTGGTGAAAAGATTTCCAGTAGTGATCTAGTAACAATTACTCTGAATGGGATGTTAGATGATTATCATACGTTTGTCACTGGAATTTTATGGGAAAGAGCACCTACCTTTGATGAGTTAACAATTATTATCTTGCAAGAATAAGAAAGAAGGAAGAATTTTACTAGTAGTTCTCAAAGTTTAGATTTGACAATGGTAGCCAAAGGGAAGCAACCATACAAAGGAAAGCCACATGACAAGAGAAAAGGAGGCAAGTCACAGTCAAAACCACGTCAAGGCACAACACCACCAATGAAAAATACCTATATGAAGAAGAAGGATGGATGTTTCTATTATGGTAAGCCTGGAGACTTTTCTAAAGATTGCAATGAAAGGAATTTTGATGAGTCCAAGCATAGAAGGCATCCAAGAAATTTTGTTGCTAAAGAAGCTTCAATTAGCGATAAATTCAAAAATCTCAAATTATTCATTTCAAATGCTAACTTATCAGAATAAATGGATGATATTAATGCATGGTTTATTGAATTTGGTGCTTCAATTCATATGCCATGCAAAAAGAATGGTTTGATACCCATCATGAAAATAATAATGTTACTCATATCTAACTAGGAGATGATAGTTCTCTTACATCAAAGGTTATGGTGATGTATGAGCAACTTTACTAAATGGCCTTGTGAGCCAAATACAAAATATGATGTGCGCTCCTGGAATCAAGAAGAATCTAATGTCGTTGTCCACTATTGTAGATCATAATCTCAAACTTGAATTCTTTAAATCACATTGTGTTGTTAAGGATATACATGACAACTACAACATCATAGCAAAAGGAGTGAGAGTAGGAGGTTTATACAAGCTTGATGTAAATAGGCAAGATCATCGTGTTGACATCCACCACCATGACAATATAAGCTCTTTGGTATCAAAGGTATGGCCACCTTAATTATCTTGACTTGGTTTTACTTCTGAGAAGCAAAATATGGTAGAAGGGATTCCATTGTTAAAGCATGAATATTCAACATGTAAAGGGTGTGCATTAGCGAAGACGCATAGGGAAGAATTCCCTACACATACAAATATAAGAAAAAGGGATATTCTTGAACTTCTGCATACAAATGTGTGTGGGCCTATGTAGACTAGATCTTTAGGAGGAGCATATTATTTCTTGATATTTGTTGATGATTGCACAGAATATAATTGAGTTTATTTCATGAGAAATAATATTGATGTATTTGAATATTTCAAAGAGTTTAAAAACTTGGTTGAGAAGCAAACATGAAAATACATCAAGATCCTTCAATCTTCTCAAGGGGGAGACTATACGTTAGGAACATCTGTGAAATACTACAAAGCAAATAGAATTGTACTACAATACACAATGCGACATACTTTGCAACAAAATGGAGTATCTGAAAGGAAGAACAAAACCTTAGTGGAATGTGCAAGGAGCATGATGAAAGGTAAAAATATTACTAATGCCTTTTGGGATGAAGTTATTAGTATTGTTGTTTATTTTAAAAAGCAGAAGTCCAACTAAAAGTTTAAATCATAAGATTCCATTTGGAACTCTTTATGGGTATAAACCAACAATAAACAATTTAAGAATATTTGGAGGTAAAGCCTTTGCTCATATTGCAAATGAAGATAAGAGAAAACTTGATGCAAAAGCTATCAAATGCATTTCCATTGGTTACTGTTCTGATCATAAAGCATATATGATGTTCGATCCTTCTACACGTAAAGTTTTTGCAAGCATAGATGTTTTGTTCCATGAACATGTAGATGAAGGCCATAAGAATGACAATGATGATGCATGCATTATTCCTCATGATTTTTGTGATGTCACAAAAGAAGTTGATGACAAAAATGAGCAAAAACAAGAGGAAAAAATGTAGTCAAGGGAAATTACTTTGATATATGGTAATAGAAATAATAACGTGACAAACATCTTTACTAAGCTTTTAGGAAAACATAAGTTTACGTTATGTAGAGAAAAAGCTGGGTGTAGTAAATAATTCATTTCTTCTTTAAGGGGGAGACTTGGAGATAATGGAGAAATGTTCTAGATTTGTGTGAGTTTTAAGGTGGTGTTCTAGAAGTCATTGTTTTCCAATGTGTGTGAGTTGTAGTTTAGTCAGAGTTCTTATCATCCAGGTTGTCATCTCTATTGAGTCTATTGATCCCATCACTATATAATAGGATACATTGTTATGTATTTAGCATGAGCAGACCCATGTATGGATTAATATAAGTTACATCTATCAATTCTCTGCAATCCTTATTAGTTTAAGTTTGATGACCATATAAGAGTTGTTGCCTCCCACCCGCAATGGATGCAAACAATAATGCTAAGCCATCTACCCAACTTCTTATTCTTGTATGAAATATCTAAATAACATAGAGAAAAGCATAGACTAGTGAAGTCCTTGAGGAGGTTGATCTACAAAGAGTTTGATCATCATGGTATGATCAAATCGTATTGGCAGTGGAAGAGGAACAAATGTTCTAGGTGACTCTTTGCCACATCCTTGCTGGTTTGGAGCTCAGACCCCTAAAACTCTCGGTGGTTTAAAAAATTCGTTGTTCAATATTATGGAAGGCAAAGGGGAGTGGAGAGATTTGTGTTCTTAAGTAGGAAGACATAAGGGAGTGGGAAGTCCCTATTATTAAGCAATGGGACTCATTTGTAATGGAAAAAAATAATGCCAAATGTATATGTGATACTAAGTGGCTAAATTCATATTTTAGGTGGAAAATTCAGTTAAATTAGATAATTTTTGTTGGAAATGATTGTTTACTTTAATTGAAAACTTTGACTATGAACATTTTCTCCTAGAAGTTTTAGTCCATTTTAAGACAATTTAAATTGTTTCATTTTTGAAACAATGAATAGATCAATAAATAAAGTAGAAGTAGAACTTTCCCTTCATTAGAGTAGCCATAATATTTGAACTTATGTACATGTTAACTCATTGCTTACTATATTCCCTGCTAGGTGGGAAAGATAAATAATGTATTTGAATAAGGTGTTGTGTAAGTTTTACTTAAAATGCCACACCCTTGCATGTACTAGAGATTTTTTTTTAATGAATACTTTATTGTTGTATATAATTTTTATTTTTTTAATTGATTTGAAGACTTAAAAAAAATTTCTAAATCATATTTTTGAATCGCTAAGATTACAATTTTTTATGATGAGATTACATATTTTGAATTTTAATCAAAATATTATTTAAAAAAAAACTAAAAAAGATTGATAAACAACACCAAGAAAAATTGACTTTAATCAATGTTTTTGTGCATGCCATACTTGCTAGTCAATGTTGCGTGAATAATAAAAACTAACATAATATAATGTTGCATGAATAATAAAAACTAAGTGGGAGAAGATAATGCATAAAAATACATACTAGATAAATATGTAAAAAATAGATTCTGTTAGTTAGTGTATTAGAATTTGGAGGCACTTATTAATTATAAGTTTCATATCTGAAAAGATAGATTCTATTAGTAAGTATGAATGTATTAAAATTTAGAAACACTTATCAATTATAAATTTCCTTGTTGACATGACCAGATATATTAAACCATATGTATTAAAATTTAGAAACACTTATCAATTATAAATTTCCTCGTTGACATGACCAGATATATTAAACCATATTTCTTATAGTTAATGTTACACTATTAATTTTACATAAATATTTTGATTTATTTTACAAACTTTTTACTTTCCCTTGACACATTTATTTATTACCTAAAACTACAGTCTATTCTGCTCTTTTACAATATTATCCCCCTTAGTCTTTTGTGTCTCTTAATAGCTAATTTTTATTATTATTTTAATAATCATTTTATATTATTTTATCATATGAATTAGTTAATATAAAAAGTATAGCTGTCTTTATGAATTAATTAACATATAAAGTATAACCGTCACTGTCTATCTCCAAATTATATCCCACCCCTAAAATTGGTACGAGAGTGAAAGAAAAACACATCTGAAGACAAAACACTTTGGTAACGCCCTTCCAACTTGACAAAGCATTCCATTCGCCTTTGCTATTACACAAAATATATACAAATTTTTGACGAATTATAGTTTTGGAATATGGAGCTGCTGCGCTACAAATATTAATGAAAACCCATCTCTACGGCCTCGGGATCCGCATCAGCACAGAAGTGATCACGGGGTATCTTCCCACTGCAGGCCTGTCTGGTCTTTTTTTTCATGATCCATACCAATGTGAAAGAGGTCTTGAGTTCCATTCTCCAAAGAAACAAGCTAGGATAAAGGATAATGCAAGGTTGATGTTGAGGATAGGCTTATATATACTCTTTCTCACGAATCAGTCATTGCTTCTCTGTTTCTTCTTCTTCGTTCTTTCCTCTCCCTATATCCACACAACGTACATTTCATTCCATGGCGACATTCCTGGTAAGTTCTTCCTATCTGTTGAAAATACTCGCATATGTGAAGCTGTTATAGTAACATGGACAGTTCTGGTTTTATACATTATAATTAGGCCTTCAAGAGAGAAAGCCATTGCTTATCATTTCAAGTAGTGAAACATATAATGTGAGTTTTGTAGGCATGGATTCCATTGTTCTTGGTAGATTAATTGGGTATCCAAGAATCACAGCTGTTGTCATTTTTATGTTGAGAATATTCGATTATATGATTCTGTTCAATATGTTCATTGCTGATTGTATTAGTAAGGATTGATTCTGAGTACTACAGGCACCAAAACAGGAAGCTGTGTTTGGGTGCAATTCTCTAAGTTGATGGGATACCATCCTCTCTAACTCCAGCACTATTATGGCTTAGAGTGCCTGTGTGCTTTGTGTGCCCTCGCTATTTCTGGTCGTCTTTGTGATGCATTTTCGATATTGCAAGTTTACAAAAATCACAGTGGAACAGCGCTTAGAGCTGGCTGTGTGCTTTGCTATAATTCCTCTTTGTTTTTATTTATTTATTTATTTTTATGCCATATTAAAGGCAAGCTTTCAAAAAATCACATTGGGTTATCCCTCGTTGGCCCTCCCTTTTCACCTTAATAGTACTGCTACTGACCAATGCAATAAAATTTGGTTACAGGTTCAGGGTGTGCTAGCAGCACGGTATCTGAGACCGGGGATTTTCACTGACCGTCAACCTCATCTGCCCAATAATGCTGTTTTAGCTGGCTCTAATTTTTCCCTTGCATCATACACTGGTCTAAGAAAAGACTTGTCTCTGTCTCAAAATAATAGAGTCTACAGTCACTCCTGTTCTGGAATATCAAAAAAACATAGTGTTGTTGTAGTTTCTGCTGCTGCAAAATCTCTGAACCAGTTGCCATTTTGGAGCTTCATTAACAAACATGGAAGAATACAACCAATTATGGATCCAAACACTCTTGCTAGTGTGGTTGCTGTCTTTGACAGAAACAGAAGGATCCAATACATAGGCTTCTCTAAGGATTTGAGGAATTCTTTAAGAACCTTGATGGGTCGGCGTACTGAACTTTGCTACTTTTACAAGGTGCACAACCTTAATGCTTTTGATCAGGAGGTAATGCTCTCCATCCGTGACCAGGTAAGAAATCTTTTTCCTTTGTTCATTTCTTCAACTCTCTTGATGCATGTGCGCTGAAAAAAGGCTTACTCAAGGGTTTTATCATACATGGGTCCATGCCCAATTGGATCAATCATCAAATAGATGCATTATGTCTAGATTTTGTTCATATTGAGAGTCACCCCAAACATACCAGAGTGCAAATGATTGGATGCGCTGAAAAGATACAATCTTCTGGCATCAGTGGATTTCAGAACTTGGTTCTATTCCACCCGGTAACGCAAATCCAAGCGATAGGGTGCTCTGGGAGCAGCCAGCTACAGCAGATGCTATTTCAGAAAGGGGAAGAGCTGCAGCTGCAGTTTCAAAAGCAAAGACCCTCCAGCAGATGTTCCGTGACAGAGGCATTAAAGAAGAGGTCTGAAACTCTTTTCTTGCCTCATCTGTTTGCTTCTTGACAATAAAATTTTCGAAAGCATTATACACTTAGTGGGCTTGAGAAACATATCAGGTAACTTTAATACCTTTGTAATGAGCTTTACAGTGTGCCCTTACAGTAGATGGTCTGCTTCATGTTCTACTTCTTGCTAGACCAGCATCTGATTTTTGAATTGAAATTTGATAATAAGTTGAATGTGGTAAGACTACAATATCCTTAGAACAGTAAATAGTACAATTCAAAATATATTTGTCACTTTCAGTTATGGGAAACTAGTTTGAAACAACTTGTCTTGGGTGTCTTGTTACTTTCAGTTATGGGAAACTAGTTTGAAACAGCTTGTCTTGGGTGTCAACTACGGCTACAGTCTGCATTGATTTTTATTATGATATGGGAGGAGTAGTTGACAGCATCCTTTTTTGTCAATACAGATGATATTTGACCCTGTTTTACTGGAGCAAGGAAAACTCAATCTTCTTCCAGTATGATCTTTTAGCTTGCCCATTGTTTAATCTATGAATTAGTAGCAGTTTGTTTTTTTCTTGATGATTGACTCTCTTTTCTTATCAAGAAAAAATTTCTGGGTGTATCTTTACAGTCCAAAGATCTGAGTCCAGAAGAATTGGCTAGATCTGCTGTAGCACAAGCTCAAGCAGGAGCCAAGAGGAAGAATGTATCTGTGCCAGTTCCATCTGGGGGTGTCATAGAATATGATATTGTATATGAGATGAAGTTTAAGACAAATGGTGGATGGATGTATGATGTTGCTGTGACATACGACGATAAAGAAACAAAGTAAGTGTCACGATTCACACTTAATGTCCAATGCATAGGTTTCAGTTTGGTTTTCTTTGGAAGCAGTTCTTGTTGCCATGACAATGCATGCATGTTCTATGTCATGTGAGCTTAACTGCATTTTTATTATTTTCCTATCTTCTTTTTCTTCACTGACTGCATAATTTATTTCAATAAAAGTCGGTTCAGCTATAGTTTACCATTATTTGTCTGTTGCTGAGTTTCACGTGTAAACATATATCGAGCTTATCCCATAACTTAGCATGTCACCATAACTGTGTCTAATATAAGAGAGAATTCATTAACAAAACCAAGGCATAGCACAAGAAGGTCAACATATATTGTGGGTATCCTTGATACCTTAATCTTCAACACAAACTTAAATTAGATTATTATCACAATGCATGATGAACTGTACAATACTATCCCACAATATGATTGATTCAATACAATATGAATAGGGCTAAAGCCTCTCCTATATATAGGTTTGGGTTCACATCTTAAGGTCCCAAGTGTGGGACCACACCCCACAGTTGTCAACATAGGTTGGCCAAGGTACTTTATAGGTTGCGGTTGCATATGCCTCAAGTGGACCCAATCAGCTCCAACTGTTCTATGTTTTCCCAGCGTGATATCCAATAGATCACCATGTAGCCATCATCACGCCAGTCCAATGACCACTGCACCTACAGCTGCTTCAAGTTGGGGTGAAACACTACATCCCAACACCTTACTTGAAACACAACTTGGGGGTCAATATTAAATAATTACATCAACATCCCACCCTAATTTTATTAGCCAGAGACCAATACAACGTGTTCAATGCTGGCAACCATTAAAGTGATCAATATCAAATATAGTAATGCTCTATAAGAGAGGCCTGAAGCACTACCACCTCCAAAACAACAACTCCACATGATCCTCTTTAAAAACAGTGAAGTAGATCATGCACCAAGTTCTCAAAATATCTTCATTGGTGAAAAACAAGAGCATCTGCCCAAACGATCAGAGAAGGAACCGAAGTTACCTCAAATGTTGTCAACAAACAATGCCCATGCTATCAAACAAAACTCCAGTCAATCAGTGTGCTATTCAACAGGGCACCAAACAAGGTGCTACAGTCGGTTTACAATCTAATCTCACAACTTGGTTTCACACATCCCAACATTCCAACGAACTTATGAAGATCAATGAGTATCCAAGTCAAACAATCGTATTAATAATACTCCTGTAGGTACTCCAAGCCATCTTTCAGTGAAGTCTTCAGTTTGCACACTGTCAGCACAGTGTAAGCAACATCATGTTGGGTTTACTACATAGCTCAATATCTCGAGTTTCAACATCATCCACCCTGAGACACAATTCAAGGGGTTGAAAACTGTGGCACGACAACCACATACTAATCATGCTCCCAATTGCTGCCACCAAGATGTTAACAAATATTGCTACTGCAGCTGATCAATCAAGAAGAATAATGGGGACTGTATGACTGAACAGTGGATGACACACATGTATGAAGTCTTCAAACATCTATTCAAATGTTTCCACGAGCAATTGACAATCTGTTGGCTTTTTACTATTTAGTACCTCATAAAGTGTCCAGTGGGGCACCATTAATGGCAGCAGCAAGCAAAAAAGATCTGGGCACATGCAAAGATGGTAATGCAGCATTCCATACAGCAGTCCATACAACAACCTTAAGGACAACAGCAGCAGTACTTCCTCCTTCAGCAGATCTGTATAATAGTGAATAAGGGCACAAGGGAATTTACAGAGGTGAGAAAGATAGAGGGCACATGCATGCCAAAAGCATTCATGCACCATCATCTGTTTCAAATTAGCATTTTTGAGTTTTTCTTTAATTAGTAGTTGCATGCACACTGGCACAATTAGTTAGGGTTCTTTGCATGTGGAAAGTCTCCAAGAATAGATAAGGTGCAGATCCCTAGAAGAGAGAGATGCATGCATGCATACTTTCACTCTCCTCTCGTGTACTAGATGGCAGAATGGTGAGAACCCAGGTTTATCCTCAGCCTCCCCCTTTGGGAGGCCAACTGATTTTATTGAGATAGGTTTGGTGGTACCAGTATGTACATCAAGCATTACATTCTTAGAGCGTTAGAGAGATCATCTGCAGGCGGACTCATAGTAGAGCACCTCTCGTTCATTGGACTACTTCCTAGACATAGAGAAGCAGCCAAAGATCCATTTGGAGTTTACTTCTCTGGACCTTCGATGCTAGGAGTATCCCTTGCTAACCGGACTCCCATGATGGTCTTGGAGGACTCGACCAGAAGCCATTGCCCTGTTTGTCCCCCTTGCCCTTGGCCATCAGACTCAAGAGACCTTGACATCATTAGCCTTATCGTTGAATCGTTCATTCTCTTCCGATAGGTTCTTGAGTTGTCCAAATTCACTTAGTATTTTGTATCATCATACCTTTGTCATGGTTTTATACATATGTTTTGATGTTATACTTATGTAGGTTTCTATTGTGCATGTGTCCACATTCATTTGTACCTCCTAGTCTATAAAGGAGAAGGTAGGAGCAGAGGTTTTATTCATTCAGTTTCTTAGAGTAGGAAGTAGTGGGTGAAGGGTAGAGTTTGAAGCTTTTTGTATATTTTCTATTTTCAAGGGTAATAAACAATTATGTGATTTGAGTTTTCAAATCTGTGTGCTTGCTGCTACCTTCTTCAGTAAAAACTAGATTGTAGTTCTCATAGAGATTTCAATTTTTGATTTCCTAAGTAGATCAGTTAGAAATTAGACAAACTATTACTATGTGTTGAAGAATTTCAACATGTTAGACTACAAAACCTCTTGGAAGCAACAAGCCCTTGTGACTTCTAGAGAAGGAGGTCAAACCTCCTAGAGACCCCAAAGATCTAATAGAGTACAACAAGAATGTAGTGAATTCAACATGAGTCTTATTGGATTTGGTGAAAAATCGTCCGATCTCTCATATCATTGGCAAGGGCACTGCCAAGGAGATGTATGATGCCTTAGAAACCTAGTAACATAGTGTGAATATATCTATGAAGGTGGTTCCAAGGAACAAACTTAGCATGATTGCATATTGAAGACAAATAAGCTATTTGATGAAGCTAGTAGAGCTAAGAGACCAACTTAGTGTAATTGACAGAGTCGAAGATGATGAGCTAATTCAAACTGCTGAGGATGGCTTTGGTTCATCTTGGTACACTTGTGTCTAAGTTATTTGTGGCTAGGAGTAGCTACTTGACTTCCAAAAGTTGTGGGATGATTTCATTAGAGAGGAGATGAAACTAGAGTAAAGACGAGGATGATGGACTAGACCTAGCCCTCATTGGAAGATGAGGAGAGGATGACCTAGGAGAGGTGAGAAGGGCAAGGAGGGAGAATTAGATTCTTTGTGTCTATTGAAGAAAATGTAACTAGGTTCAGTTTTCATTATGACTTGTAATTATAATATTATGAAGAAAATTATTATTCCTTGCATCATGGGTTTCATGAGCAAGATGTGATTACCATAGGTCAAAGAATTCTTCTTGATGTCTTTAGGTTTTTATGTTTCATTATAGGTATTAAAATAGTCATAAGATCAAAGGTTTACACTCCAAGAACAAGTGTCACTATCCTCATGCTAATCCGCTCTACAAAAATGCTATAATCTCCTTGATGATATGTCGGCCTAAATTCAAGGCACTCCTATCAGCTCAAGGTACTATCGTTGACCCATATATATAAGGTGTGACGTGAAGTCCAAAGCAACAAGTCTTCTGATCATTCATTATAGTCAACGAAGATTGTATGCACAGTGATATCTCGGTGAAGTGATCAAGGGTAATATCAAACTCTCGGAAGCCTATCTCGGAGGTCTATATCTATGCAGTGATAACTCTCGGAAGTTTGCCGATCAGTTCACAATCAACGAAGAAAAGTAACACATACACAGTGAGCGTGGTAAATATCTCGGAAATCTGCCTACAATATACATACAGTATGTCAAAGTCTCTTGGAAGTCTATTATGTATCTCAGAGGTCTCTCGGAAGTCTATACGCTATGATAGCTCTCGGAAGAAGATATCTAT
>APFE030189722.1:71921-96676 GCA_000404065.3 Pinus taeda
ACTCTCACGAAAAAGTTGAGTCCCCAAAAAAATCAACGACACCCCACCAAGAAGTGAGTAACACAGCCTTTACAAACAAGCAACTATGGGATACCTTTCTCAATCAACACCCCTTTTTCGCTCAACCATTAGCAACATACCAGCGAAGGGCAAAAGTCGAGATGCCTAAATTCGAAGGAAACGAAAAAAACAATGTGGCATGGATAAATAAAGCAGAAGAATACTTTGAGATATATGACACCAATGACGATAACGAAAAGCTCAGGCATGCATCCATGAAAATGGAAGGAGATATAACTGGTATATGTGGTGGAAAAAGACAACACACATCATTAGCTGGAGAAAATTTAAAGATGCATTCTTCAAAAGATTCCAAGGTGTAAAGGAAGAAGAATTCTTTTCAAAACTCATCAAATTACGACAAAAAAGAAGTGTGGATGAATACACTCAAGAATGGGAGACCTTAGTAACACGAGTACCTGGGTTATCAGAATCTCGTTTGATTCAATCATACGTCTCAGGACTCAAAACCCATTTACAAGCAGAACTTGAGATGCATGACATTACATCTATAGAAGTAGCAAGACGAAAAGCAAAAACAGCAGAAAAGAAATCTGAACCAATATTTTGGTCAACAGCGGAAAAGGCTTATGCAAGACAAAGGATACCCTAGTATGTGGACTCAAATAATACAAGATATGTTCCACCACATCGTTGTGAAGATGAAAAATCTAATGTGGAAATGCAAAGGATAAAAGAGGGTAAGTGTAAACGTTGTGGTGAGAAATGGGACCCCAAACATAGATGTGCTAAAGGAAAAGAACCAAAGAACCTATATAATTGTGAAGCAACCAATGATTCAAACAGTGAAGATTATGACATAGAAGACATAGAAGACGCCCCAGAATTCTCACCAGAATTAGATGATGGCAGTATTCCACAAGTGTCATTATCAGCTATGACAGGTATATCACAACCTCAGACTTTAAAGTTAAAAGGACACATAAAGAAGAACAACGTAGTGGTTCTCGTCGACTCTGGAAGCACACACAATTTTTTAGATGCAACCGTGGCAAAGATACTCAATATCTTTTCATTTCCCTTACCAAACATGAAAGTGATGGTAGCTAATGGTAAGAAGATTGAAAAGGTAGGGAAATGCCATAAGGTCAATTTGCAGATTCAAGACTTTAATCTAGAGTCTCCATTCTTCACAGTACCATTAGGAGGAGTAGATGTAGTCTTAGGTATCCAATGGTTACGAACTTTAGGTACTTATGCCGCCAACCATCAATTACAATTTATAAAATTCAAATGGGGAGGTCAGAAGTACAAACTACATGGATTCCAAGCACCAGAAAATCATGTTGTATCATCATCTCAGATGATGAAGCTGAGTCGAAGAAGAGCACCTGCTTATGCAATACAATGTCATCAATTAGAAATGTTATCTGCAAATATGACCAAAGAAGAGTCACCAGAGATGCAAGATCTAATTCAGAAGCATGGAAAAGTATTTCAAGACCGACCTATGAAAAAGTCATACCGATATCCACATCTCCAAAAATCGGAAATTGAGAGATTAGTCCAAGAACTTTTACAGTGTGCGACCTTGATCATTTTGGAATATATAATCAAGTGGAAAGACTTGCCGAAGAAGACGCTTCGTGGGAGAATGAAGCATTTTGTCAACTACATCCGTCGTTGCATATGCTTTGAGGACAAAGCATTCTTTCGAGAGGAAGGCAATGTTATGTAAAAAATTAGTTAATTTTAGGTTATTGTTTAATTTTACGTTTAGTTAGATGAAAGGGCACGATCATAAGATCATGCCCTTTCCCAAAGGGTGCCCATGGCAGTATATAAGCTAGGCAACCCATTGTAAGTCATCATCTATCTGTAATTCATTTATTAATAAAAATATTTTTATATATATTTCTGTTTATCCAGAAGTTTTACACTTCATGAACTCTATTTTATTGTATTCCTTGGCAAACGTCTACTGTATGTGTAGTCGTTAAAGTCATTGTGACAGGGTTAGTTTGGAATGCCGTTTGTGGCAGATGAATGGAAGATGTAAATACATTGCCTTCATGATATGATGCTTTAGCTATGTAATGGTTGAATGGGTTTTATCATCATTTTTCTTTTATTCAGTATTGATGAAATGCATATGCATATTAAAGGGACGGGCATAATTATGTCATGTTTTATGATGGCATACTCTCAAGTATAAACTAATTTAGATATAAGATTTGGATATTAACTGCCAAAGCTATCTACTCATCAAAGGAGCATTTGATTAGAAGGTTACAAAATGTTGATGCTGTGAAAGGTTTTGTCCTTGGAAAGTACATTAGAGATTAGGACCATTGTTCCCTGTTTGATATGTTGGCCTTTTCTGGCATAGGCATGAAGAGGACGTAAATCTTTCTCTTGTACATCATGTATTTTTTGTAATTATGCAACAGAAGGCTTCATCTTATATATGCTTCTTGTTTTTCTTGTTGCAAAACAGTCGTTGATGAACTTTTATCATATATAATTATGTTTACCTTTTAGGCATCGGATTATTGTTGGAAAAATATTCTCAGAGGCTGCTGACATGGCAGAAGATGACTTTTTGGAAGTGGTAGTTGCATTTTTGCTGGTATGCCTCAGTCATCTTTGAGTTAAATTATTTTCTGTGCAAGTTCCATGATCTCATGTCTATATGGTATATCCTTATTATTTTGGCGGCCTTTTTTTATGCTAGTTCTGTTTGCATGCTGCAGCGTAAGGACATTCCCCGTCACACTGAAGGCATACTGAGTCCAAGTGAGTTTAACATTAATTACTTTTCAATAGGAGAAGTGTCAGTGAGGTTCAAAGATTTGCAAGAATGGTTTTCAAAGGAACTTCCAGAAGACGAATGGGGATTCGTTAATGTTGAAAGCTATGGTGCAGAAATTGATCCACCACCTGTTACGGGTCCACTAGAATTGTCAGAACACATTAAATCTCCTTACTCCCCTACTCTATGAGTTGTCCGTGGAGTGCTCTGAACTTGACAAGACACTAAGAGGTAATAAGTTCTCTTTTGTGTTTCTGATTTTTGACTAATGGCGATGTTACTGTTCACCAGAAACGTGTGAAACCCTTCTAATGTTTCTTAAGTTCCAGTGTGAGAGGATTTTATTTGGTGCTGGATTATGGGGAGATATGGCATTGCCGCAAGTTTGCTAGACTGAAAGGAAAATTATTTGATGAAGTCACAATTGTTTATTTCTTGGTTATGGAAACTGATGCAATATATTATGTGCTGAACTTGATCATGGGATAAAAGGAAAAATGAAAATTTCTCCATGAAATTAAGGACGGAAAATCTATTCATGTAATTATCAAAACAGAGTTTTATATGATCAATAACAAACAATTGTTCTTATTGCATTGGCAGTTAGTGGAGAAGAAAACAGATGTGAACCAATTTCTGAGAGAGTGAAAAAACAAAATGATATAGATTTACAACTTTTACGTTCTCAGAAATACCCTTACTGTTATTGCCAGGTCCAAGGGATATCTATCAAAACTCATTCCATATATGCGGGGCATACCACAGCAAAAATGGAACCACGAGGCAACATCCCTTGGCAATTTATCGATGGTTTATAATTGTATTATCACAAAACCGGAAATATATCGATGATGGACAACTAGACAATAAGCCCATTTCATTAACTGAATCAGAATTTAAACTAGATGACCCAAAGAGCCAAAAGACCATTTTCCAGTGAAACTAGATTTTATTAACAGGAGGAATAATTTAAAATTCAGCTGAGGTTGCTGAGAAACCAAAATATAGTATGTTCTACCACCCCAGAGGCTCGGGCATTATGTTCAGAACAGGCAAGGCTGAACTGATGAACTACTACTGTGCTGAAAATAGAGAAAAAATTATTACTGAGGTTCATGGTTCAGTGTAAACCAACAGAACCTAGTATATACTGCTATTTGAAAACAAAAATCAGTGGACAATAGCCAATAAGCCTGTCTAATTAATTCAATCAAATTTAAACCAAATGAGCTAAAAAGCTAACGGACCACCGTTTAGTAAAGATTTGCTTTCATTAAACGGAAAAACAGCACAAAATGCAACCGAGGCAGGTTGTTATTTGCTTTCATTAAAAGGTGAAACAGCGTAAAATGTAGCCGAGGCTACCCAGAGACCAGGATATGGTATGTTTTACCACCAGAAGCTTGGCCCTGGGCTACACATTCAAAATAGGTAAGGCTGAGATATAGTATGTTTTACCACCAGAAGCTTCGGCCTGGGCTATACATTCAATATAATGAAGATAAACTGTATTACTACTATTCCAAATTATAAAAGTTTGTACTGTTAAAGGCTTGTCCCTCAGAATAAGCCAACCAGAGCTAGTCTATATTGTTACTACCAAACAAAAACGAAGTGTAGGTAATATCCATTAAGCCTATCAAATATTGAAGCTACATTTAATGCCACCGTCTATTGCTTGGCCAGACATTGTGGTGAACAGGGGCTCCCAAATCCCTATTATTCATTGGCGTTATCGTGCCAACTGGAATGCTGCAACTATTGTAAGTTATTTGATTGGAAAATTAGCAGCTAGATTGAATTGGAATCTTGGAGCCATTCTAAATAGTGGTGCTTAACACTGTTGCTATTACAGAACTAACACTATCAATAGTATTATACTATTACTAATTAAATTCAGAGAGAAATAAAATTGTTATAGTGAGATCAAGAATAAGAATTTGTTTATTTCTTAGAAGATAAATATTGTAAAAATAAGAACTAATGAAACAGAGTATTGGGTAAGTTCTAAAACACTTCGCGAGAAAGGATATGTAAACCTGGCGAGTTTAACAAAACGGAGGATGAAATACATGTGTTTATGGACAGCCCAACCTGCATGGAAATTGGGTTTCATTTCTAATACACCTTATTTTTTAGTTTTCCATTTTCCTTTTCTCATCTTCTTTAGTTTTTGCTTAAAGCTTTGGTGCTTCCTTAGCCCTTATTTCTTACTAAGCTCTGTCTTTCTGTTGAATACAACTCTGCATTTCTTTGTATGAACTTGTTCCTACTTTGACTTCTTGTTAATTTTTAAGTACTAAACAAGTTTCCTATAGATATTTTATTCCCAGAAATTACTTTAATTCAACACTTCTTGTTGTAGAATAAAATCTAAAAACTGTAAAACATAGTTATTTCGGTACTCTTAACTCCAAAAATTAGCGACAGAAATTTGCAGAAAATCTGCCACGAAAACACAATGAAATTGCCTGCAAACTAAGTCTCGCTCATTAAATTCTTCTCTGGAAAATTAGGAGCTCCCTTACCATGGAAATTGCCCCTAAGGCAATGTTGGAGCAAATAATGCGCAGCGGAAATTTATAAAAGGCATACACAGCACATAAAATCATAAAAATAACACAAGGATTTAACGTGGTTCACCCAACCAATCTAGGCTACATCCACCAAAACAGAGGCATCGGCAATCTTATTATTAAACAGGAGATTACAACAATTTATTTCCTCACACACTCTCTACCATCACAATATCCTGTACGGGCCTATATTTTTATAGCTAGAAGTATAGAACTGAATCATAAATTCTCTCACAACAAATATAGGATGCAATAACTTCTTCTCAACAAAATGGAGCTAATATAGCAACAAATCCTATTGTTGTCACCTACATGAGATTTTTGCCCAATTTAATAAAACAGAAAATCTCAACAATCTCCACCTTGACAACATTAGCCTGATACCCTGTTTCTTTATTACTTTTATCTTTTCTGCAAGCCAAGAGAAGCCAAACACCAATGTAGTTTCTCTAACAAAACTGGTTTCGTGAACATGTCTGCACAATTCTTCTTTGTATGCACCTTTTCAAGAGAGACTCCCCTTTCAGTGATAACCTGTCTTGCAAAATGGTACTTAATAGGTATATGCTTTGATTTACTATGATAGGCCGGATTCTTAGCCAAATGGATTGCACTTTGACTATCACAAAATAACTTGATGTTGTCCTGTAACCTACCAAACTCACCAAACAAACCTTTCAACCAAATCGCTTCTTTGCAAGCATGAGAAGCAGCTATGTATTCTGCTTCAGTAGTGGGTAAAGCAACAATGTTCTGTAGCTTTGACATCCAGCTAATAGCTCCACCTGCAAGAGTAAAGACATACCCTGATGTTGACCTTCTTTCATCTAAATCACCTGCAAAATCGGAATCAACATATCCGCAAACAAATTCACTACTCTTGTTATAAGCGATACAATAACCACTTGTGCCTCTCAAATACCGAAGCACCCATTTCACTGTTGACCAGTGTTCTTTACCTGGATTTGCTATATACCTGCTGACAACCCCAACTGCATGTGAAATATCTGGTCGAGTACAAACCATCGCATACATCAAACAACCTACTACATTGGCATACGGAATTCGAGACATATATTCGTTTTCTTCATTTGTATTAGGAAATAAACTAGAAGAAAGCTTAAAATGGGAAGCTAAAGGGACTGACACTGGCTTCACATTGTTCATACCAAACCTCAAGAGTATTTTCTCAATATACTTTTGTTGTGATAGCCACAGCTTACCATTGCTCCCGTCTCTGAAAATATCCATGCCCAAAGTCTGTCTTGCTGCTCCTAGATCTTTCATATCAAATGTCCTTGCCATCTGAGCCTTTAACCTGTTGATCTCTATTATGCTTTTGCTTGCTAAAAGCATATCGTCAACATACAACACTAAGATAATGAACATGCCATTACTTAATTGCTTAAAGTAAACACAATGATCATATTCACTTCTTATATAATTTTGACTCATCATGAAAGAATCAAATTTCTTATACCATTGTTGAGGTGACTGTTTCAGACCATACAATGCTTTCTTGAGCCTGCAGACAAATTTCTTGTTGCGATTTTGAACAAACCCTTCTGGTTGTTCTATGTAAATTCCCTCATCTAAATCTCCATGTAAAAATGCAGTTTTACATCTAGTTGTTGTAATTCTAAATCAAGTAAAGCGACTAATGCTAATACAATTTGAATTGAAACTATTTGTACAACTGGTGAAAATATCTCATGAAAGTCAATGCCTGCTTTCTGAGAAAAACCTTTTGCGACCAGCCTCGCTTTGTATCTGTCCACTGTATCATTAACACCCCTTTTCAATTTGAAAACCCATTTACATCCCACAGTTTTCCTGTCTTTAGGAAGTTCTACCAGATCCCATGTGCAATTCTTGTCTAATGCCATCATTTCATCCTTCATAGCTGCTTTCCACTTTTCACTTTTAGAACCTTCTACAGCTTCCTGATAGCACAAAGGTTCGTCATTGTTAGCGGTAAAAGCAACTGAAGTAATATAATCATCATACCTTTTAGGAGGACGTTTCATTCTTGTAGACCTCCTTAAAGATGTTTTTGGTACTTCCACAATTGGCTAATTATTATCTGTAGGAACTTCTTCATGATCAGCATCTGAGACATGTTCATGATCTACATCTGAAACTTGTTCATGATCTGTATCTGAAACTTGTTCATGACTCGCATCTGAACCATGTTCATGACTCGCATGTGAACCATGTTCATCTTGAATATCATCAGAACTGGTTTCAAACTGAATGTGTTGAAACTCAGATACATTATCATGTTTCAATTTATTATCTACATCTAAATGTGCAAGAGAAGATTCATTAAATTTAACATCTCTGTTGATGATGATCTTGTGAGTAGTAGGATCCCACAATCTGTATCCCTTAGTCCCATCACCATATCCAACAAAGATATATCTTTTTGATTTAGGATCTAATTTAGAACGTTGATGTTTCGGCACTAGAGCATATGCATCACAACCAAAAACTCTTAGTTTAGAATAATCACAAGGATGACCTTTCCATACCTCTTGAGGAATTTTGCATCCTATCGCCGTTGATGGTGATCGATTTATCACATAACAAGCTGTAGCCACCGCTTCTGTTCACAATTCCTTCTACAAATTGGCGTTACTAAGCATACTCCTTGCACTCTCTAAAAGAGTCTTGTTCATGCGTTCAGCAACTCCATTTTGCTGAGGAGTATATACAGTGGTCTTATGTCTTTCGATCCCAACGTCCTTGCAATAATTGTCAAATTCCTTTGAAGTAAACTCACCACCATTGTCAGTTCTTAAACATTTTATGGTTCTTCCAATGATGTTTTCTACTAATGCTCTAAACTGTTTGAAAATTGTAAATACATCAGACTTCCTTTTTAACATGTAGACCCACACTTTTCTAGAGAAATCATCAATAAAAGATACAAAATATGACGAGCCTCCATATGAGGTTGTAGGGGATGGACCCCAAACATCATAATGGATATAATCAAGGATTCCCTTACCAGTATGTTTGCTAGTTTTAAACTTCTACTTGCTTTGTTTCCCAAATAGACAGTATTTGCAGAAATCTAACTTAACAGATTTTAGATTAGGAACTAACTTATGATTAGACAAAATCTTTAAACCTCTTTCGCTCATATGGCCCAACCTTTGATGCCATAAACGAGTAGAACTACTGTCATTTTCAGACACCGTAGAAACATGATCTGACTCTGTTCTTCCTTCTAACTGAAAAAGATTTCCAACCTTCTTTGCTTTCATTACTAGTAAAATTCCTTTATAAATTTTTATTACTCCACCTTGAATAACAGTTTTATATCCATTAGTGTCAAGTGCTCCTAGTGAAATGAGATTTTTCCTTAATTCAGGTACATGTCTTACATCAGTTAAAATTTTAGTTGTCCCTTCAAACATTTGCAGCTAGATGCTTCCAATTCACACAATATTACATGTGACATCATTTCCCATGTAAACGACTCCATCATTGATTGATTTATAAGTCTTAAACCATTCTCTATGAATGCACATGTGATTTGATGCACCAGAATCTAACAGCCAATATTGATCATGATTAGACAAATTAACTGATAACACTTCATTACTCATACCTGAACCGGATGTCGAACCCGTATCTGTCGTGTTTGCTTTTTTCTTCTCTGTCGAAGAGTCTTCTTTAGATGTTTGCTGTCTCTTCCAACAGTTCTTCTTCAAATGTCCCGATTTGCCACAAAACCAACACTTTACCTTACTCTTCTTCCCTTTCGATTTTGAATGCGAGTCATTGTGCCTACTGAAGCATCTTTCTTTAGAACGACTTCTGACCATCATTGCTTATGATGTAGAGGTTTCTAAATTTGACCTTTTTCTTGTTTCTTAATAAAGATGCAACAACATCATCAAACTCAAGGGTTTCTGATGAACTAAGACTTATAGAAGTAACAAAATAATCCCATGACTCGGGCAACGAGCATAATAAAGTTATAGCTTTATCTTTTGATTCAAATTTTACTTCTATACTTTCTAATTGCACCATGAGAGTATTAAAGGTATTCAAATGATCAGTAATAGATGTACCTTCCTTCATCCGCAAACTGTACAACTGTCACTTTAGAAGAATCCTATTAGTTAAGGATTTTGTCATGTATAGCGTCTCAAGCTTTGTCCACAAACCAACAACAGTTTTCTCTGACACGATGTTAAACAAAACATCATCCGCCAAACACAGTCGAATACCGCTCAATGCTCTTTCATCCAATTCGCTCCACTCATCATCTGTCATGTTGTAAGGCTGTTTGGATTTTCCCAACAACGCCTTCGCCACGCCTTGTTGCACAAGTAGATCATACATTTTCACTTTCCAGATCTTGAAGTTGTTTTTGCCATTGAACTTCTCGATCTCAAAACGAGCACTGAGTTTTTGCCATATTATATCAAACAAACAATCTCCAATTCCGACTTTTTAATAAATAAAGTTAATGTATAAAAAATGCCTTTGCCTTATACTATACTGCCTTTATCTTATCATAAAATCCCTCTGCTGTACAAATTTCAGATTATAATTAAAAAAAATTGCAGTTTTACCAAAGCGAAAAATGCTTGGCGCGCCGAAAGGGACTTGGCGCTTCCTTGACAGCAGAAGATCCGCGCCAAAAGCAAAATCGGTGTAAGTAACAAAATTGGCGCCAGTATACTCGTCGTTTCCGCGCCAATTGGGATATTGGCGCACTGGTGCGAGTATTACACTCGGAACCGCGCTAATTGGCGCCTGTTCCAAAATAAAACGCGCCAACCTCTTCCTTTGTCAAAATTGGCGTGACTGTTTCTAATGAAATCGCGCCAACGGAAAAGCTCCACCTTCCGCAGCTCTGTCACATGCACCAGCTCCTCAACATGCTCTGATACCAATTGTTGGAGCAAATAATGCGCAGTGGAAATTTATAAAAGGCATACACAGCACATAAAATCATAAAAATAACACAAGGATTTAACATGGTTCACCCAACCAATCTGGGCTACATCCACCAAAACAGAGGCATCGACAATCTTATTATTAAACAAGAGATTACAACAATTTATTTCCTCACACACTCTCTACCATCACAATATCCTGTACGGGCCTATATTTTTATAGCTAGGAGTATAAAACTGAATCATAAATTCTCTCACAACAAATATAGGATGCAATAACTCCTCAACAAAATGGAGCTAATATAGCAACAAATCCTATTGTTGTCACCTACATGAGATTTTTGCCCAATTTAATAAAACAAAAAATCTCAACAGACAATACAGAAATTATAGCAAAATTAAGTATGGAAATATTCCAAAAAGTTCTAGCAACATCACCTTCTCCATATATGCCAAAATACCTATTTAGTCTCTCACATGCCACCGATCATTGTCCCTGAGCTTTGGTAAATGTCTGCATCTCTTTTTTGTCTTCAAAGTCTCAAATATGCAATTTGTTTTCACAAGTCTGCTGGAATTTCTCCAAATACATGTGTCTTCATCGTCTCCCTTTTTCTCTTTTCATAATTTCAAATTCAACAAAATCACTAACCGTCAATCTCCAAAGTGATAGATGACTAGGAATCCTAATCCATTTAGATCAATGGATGAGATTACATCTAAATCACTTAAAAAATAAAATATTTATTCTTAGAAATGTGCTCTAGAGCTAACATTAATAAGTGAAATTAATTAATGAGCTTTTCCCCAGTTAGATTTAGAAAAAATCATATTAGTTGTTCCTCTTCAACAACCAGCTAAAGAGGACCTCTTCTCTTGCATGCAAGACACTAGCCTATGCAAAAGACCTTCCAAAGCTACACAATCAACACTCCATCCTCGTAAGGAATGGATTCTCCATCACCCCCAACTTGTCCATGTAGAACACAAACTGTGCTTTCACTAGCCACTTTGCACATTCAGGGATATATACTGCAATCTTACAACACCTTTTTGGACTCTGTCTCTAATGAAGTGGTGACTGATATCTATGTGCTTGGACTTGTCATGAAACACTGGATTCTTCAAAAGCTTGAAAAGCTTTGGTTATCACAGTGAATCACTATAGGTCCCATCTCAAGACCAAACAACTCTAAGAGCATTTTGCGGAGCCATATGGCCTCACAACTTGGCGAATTCATAGCCATGTGCTTGGTCTTTGCTGAGCTAAGTGCCACTAAGTGTTGCTTCCTACTAAACCACGATATCATAGTTGATCCCAAGCTGAAGTAACAACTTGAAGTACTCTTCCTATCCATTGCACTCCTAGCTCAATTTGAATCTATATAGCCCTGCAAGTACACTCCACCGTCTATAGCATAGCTCAGTCCATACTCCATTGTACCTCGAAGATGCTTGAGCACATGTTTCGTTGTCACCCAATGAACCCTCCTCGGCTCCACCATGAATTGGTTGAGTGTGTTCATAACAAAACAAATATTTTGTTAGTATTAACTAGATACATCAAGGATGTGATTAATTGCCTATGCAAAGTGAGATCCATCGTCTCACTCTCATTAGCATTTAGATTTCTCAAGTTGGTAATCGTAGGTGTCAACACCACCTTGCAATCCTCCATCTTGAATATGTTGAGGATATCAATTGCATACTTGTCATTCTCAAGGATTAATCTCTCCTGATTGTTGCCACATCTTCAGTCCTAGAAAGTAGTGCATCATCCCTATGTCCTTCATCTTGAACTCTGAAGCAAGGTCCTTTTTACACATCATCGTGAGCATCTAAGATCTCGTCATAAAGAGATCATCCACATAGAGCACCAACATGGGTGGATCACTATCAACAAATGCATGGTACAAGTTGGAATCCAAAATTTCTTGCTTAAGTTCGTAAAATGCTTTCTTTAACCTGCAAACAAGGACTCCCTCCCATGCACGTCAAATTCTTGAGGATGCTCAACATACAACTCTTTCTCATTTACTCCATTGAGGAAGGTAATCTTCACATCCATCTCTGAAGCAATGGAAATAATTGCTTTGATCGATGCATATTTAGTGATAGGTGCAAGTCTCATCATATTCTACTCCCTTCTTCTAAGAGAATCCTCTTGCCACAAACTTTACCTTATACGTCTTGACATTGCCATTTGTTTCATTTTTGATCTTGTAGATCCATCAAGAAGTGACCACTGACTTCCCCTTTGGTGTAGGTACAATTCCCTAGACATCATTCTTTGTAATGGAGTTGTACTCCTCCACCATGGCATCCTTCTAAACTTGTTGGTATGTTTCCTCCTCAAAAGTAGAGGACTCACATTCATTGATGTTGCTTATCAAGGCCATGTAGCTACAAAGTCTCATGGTGGTATAATCTCCTTGAAAGTGTTGCTAGGAGCCTCCATATGCTCCTCAACATCCCTCAAACTATGCTTGGCCAATCCTGGCCTCCTCCTGATAGAGCTTGAAGGAATATCTCAATCCTCCTCTTGATCAAAAGGCTATGTCCCTACTGTTGGTGTTGGTGATTAATCTTTGGAGCCTGCTACTCCTGATCTTCTACCATTATTGGATCCAACCTATGTAAGCTCCTAAAGGTCCTAATGTTAAATATTGTAGCTCGAACAAGTGTTCTAGCCTTGAGAAGTGTCATTAAGGCTAGGAACATAGAGAAGTGAATTATATACAAACCCATGTAATTTCTCTAAGTTTTGCCTAGGAAAAATGTCTTAATTAAGCCAATTAATGATTTTTAAAATATTTTCCTAGTTAAAACTTAGAAAAATTGGTTAATTAATTGGCATTAATTGAGATAAGGTTGATTTTTCTCTAGAAGCTTCTTCAAATTTTTTAACATGATCTTGGCTATCAATTGAGACAAGATCACTTCTAATCTTGGGCCGTTCATTTGTGAATGAGAGATTATAAAGAGAAATCAATGGGCAAGATTGGAGCATATCGAGTTTGGGTAAGTTTTCGGTAAGACACCAAGAGGGTTTCAACAAGAGTAATTGAGAAGAAGATTTCCGGGTTTATTCTTCATGTGAGAGACTTCCAACTTTTAAGTTTTAGAGGGAGGTTTTGTTCGCTGAATTATTCTGTAGAGAAGACAGTCGAGTTTCCAGAGGTAGAGCGAGTTTTCGGAGTGTTAATAGACAAATCCCTCTTGTAGACAAGAGAAATCTCCCTAGATCTTGTAACCAAATCTAGAAAAAAACAAATAGGAAGATGAAACTTTCCCTAGGTTTAATTACAATCAAATTATCAATGGAAATGCGAGTGGGATGAACTTTACGAAGGTTGTCCTCGCTAGTTGTTTGAAATGTAGTTTCCAGTCTTGTCCTCAATGCTCCAAAGAAAAGACCTGCAAATAACACAAACAAACAAACCATCAAAGCACATATAATTCAAAAATGATTTGATAAAACTTACATATATACAATCAAGTATATACCAAAGATTGCCAAATAGATAGATAATAATTTGTGGGAAAGAAACATATAACATACTATAATGAACAAAGGGTTACAACCTGAAGCCACCTTAATGTTCTATGTCCCTTTCCCGCGGTTCTCTATTTCAATGCCCTGTCTTCAAAAGTATTGAGATCAAAGGTTTGATATTTCAGTAGAGCTTCATCAAAGCCAAAAGCATTTCCGAGATTTACCAACTAGCCATCTCAATGGGAGATGGTTGTACTTATAGGCTCGGGAAGGGATATGAGGAAGGGATAGGAGGAGGATAAGGGATGGAGGTTGGGATCCAACAAGTTAGGGATGTGAACGAGATCCAAAGTGCTCAAAAGAGATGCCATCCATGAGGCTTATTTTCTAGAAGCTTCTCGTACTTTTTAATTTTTCCTTTGTAAAAATAGTGTCGCACTATGTGAACTAGCAACATGCGACAATGTCATGGTTTGATAGCTATGCAGCGTGCAACAATCAACAATGTCGTAGGCTGTCAATGTGCAAACTGTGACATCGTTTTTGAATTAGGGTTTTTTAAGGTATTTGCACAAGATTCTTATCTTCTAAAGAAAAGTTTTTCTTCCATATTCTTTAAGGATTGAATGGTAATGATACTTCAGATAACGAAGGATAGGGGTACGATATCAATTACCATGAATGTGACAAAATAATTTGTAACACAGGTAGTGCGGGTTTCCAGTGTGAGTTACCAAAGGTTTTGCGAGTTGTCGGAAAGGCATTGCGAATTTCTAGAAGAGCAATGCGAGTTACTAGAGGGTCATGTAAATTCTAATAAAGGCCGAGTGATTTGTAGGAAGAGGGCTGTGTGGGTTTTCCTAGTCGATTTGATCAACCATAGTGAAGATCAAATTTCCAGTGTTAGGAAAGTAGTGAATGAAATTTCTCATTGATAGATTTGTTGAAGATATAATACTAAAACCCTCATTCTAAAAATTGGTTTTCCCCATCCTGGGATTTTTCTTGGGACATTTGTCGAAATATATTTGTGTCACTTTTGTGATTTGTTTCTTGTATGTTCCACTACATTTTAATTTGGTGAATGGTGTTGCTCATATTTTTTATTCTTACTTTCAACTGGAAATTTGATTTTGTTGTGTATAAGTAATCAAAAAATTTAATAGATTAATGACACCTCTTGGGTAGTGGAAATTTCACATGGTATCAAAGTTACTGCAACATTTGGGGTTTTTCCTTTATTTGAGCGCTAGGGTTTTGAAAGAGAAATTAAGGGTTTCATCGCACAGGTCGATTTTCTTCAAATCTCTTTAGATCTAATGGGGTTTATTGTTCGAGGGTTTCAAAAATGGCTTCAACTGGTTTGAGACATCAAGATAGACTTGACAGTGCATCAAACTTTGGTGATTGATGATTTTCCCCTAGTCACCTTGAAGTATTCATTACAAGCTACAACCTCTTGTATACTTTCCTTAACAACTTTGACAATCAACAAAACTCAGTTAGCAACTCCCTTAACATTGTTATTACACCTTAAACAAACCTCCACCTCTTCATAAATTCAGTCATGATTTCGTGCCTCAAAACTGGTTTGCAAAAGATGAAATAGGACTCGACCTCCATAAACAAGCTTGAAAATAGCCTCCAATAGAGCTCAACCAACTTCAAAATTGGATTAAAACTTTCCCTCATAATTGTGCAACAAAAGGACCTCCAACCAAGTTAGGACTTGGCCTTTAAACTAGGCCCGAACTCAGATTTCAAATAGATTTGAACTATGACGTAAAACCTCCAATACTCTACTCTTAAAATATGCCTCAAACAACTAGAAACCCTTATAAAAAAATGCCAAAAACCCTTCAAAATATGTGTTGAAACCCCTCCATAGAAAGTTGCTTCAACTTGGCTTCACTTCACTTCTTCTTGGTTCATGAGGTATGAACTTTGGACCTACTTTGTCACTCTCCTAAACATAGAATTGAGTTCTTGAGTCGAGTGGTTGGAAATTCTCCTTCTCATGCCTATTTATAGCACATTTTGACGTTGGGTTAAGGTTGAATTGTCCACTGGTTGGGTCGAATGGTGCAACTAGCAGATTGTATAATGCATATTCAAAAATTCATTTCTCCTCAACCATGAGGAGTTAGAAGGTGTGCCATATATCATTGGAAAAGTCTCAGAATAAGATTACCAACCATATATCCTATGCTTCCATTTGAGCTAGGTAATTGGAGTAAAAATGCCTTCAAAGATAGGGTATCCAAATGCTCGGTTGTACTTTTGTTGGCTCATCTTGAAAAATATTTCATATCTCCTCATCCCTATGGAATTAGAGTGCCATATATTGTTGGAAAGGTTTCAGAATATGCTATTTGACTATGTAATTTCCTCTTTCATTTGGGCAACCTTTGACATCAATAATTTCAAGAATTCCCCCTTTGTTATTGATAGAAATACTTTTATATTTGCTTCTTTCGACAATTTCTCCCCCTGTCTAAATCCTCTTCATACTTCTTGTTAGTGTCTCTCCCTATTTGCATTCTCTCCCCCTTTGAAATCGATAGCAAAGGGTGCTCCCCTTGTCTGCATCTTCTCCCTTTTTTTTTTTGTCATTAAGGATTTATCCCCTTAATTTTGCGCTCCAATAGCTCAGAACATCATATGTATATAAATAATGTCTAATATAGTTATTTTGTTATATGTAACTTTAGAGTGTCTTCAATATTGGTCAGGCCTAAGTCCGCAACGTCAAAGCTAGTTGTCTCCATCATAGGCACTTGTTGAAAAATTGGTTGTTAGATCATTGATTGTTGTGCTTTTATTTGAACCCTCTTCCTTATTGATGAAACCCTCCTTCATGTTCACTATAATTTATTACCACAAAAGTTCACCCTCAAAGGGGAGTGCTTAATGCACAACGCTATCATGTTTTCCCTGTTACCCACTCTCCATGGTTTTTCAAAATCATGAATTAGAGGCTCTTCCACTTTAATCTCCTCATTGTGTTTTGGTTTTCATTCTGGACCTTCACTTTTTTACTCTTGATTTTCTTCTGGGTTGTCTTCCTCTTTCTCACACACTTCATTCTTTTCTAGATGCAAATGATCCTCTTTTACATACTCTTCTTCTTCACCAAAAACATTTTCATCCTCAATCACCAATTCCTCATGATTTTCAACAAATTTTTAATCTGGGGCACCATCCTCCACACATCCCTCCGTCACCAACTTCTTGGTAGATCCTAGTGTCTCATCAAGGTGAGGCATAACTTGTTACCTATGCTTCATCTTATTGAGGTCTAAGACTTTTCCAATCTTCCAAGTTATCATGTAAGCCATGACGTGGAAAAAAAGAGAGATTGTGACTCAAATTGCATCATGTTCTTTAAGTCTTGTTGTCCTTGCAAGACAAGCTTATCCTACAATAATGATACATTTGTTGCTTCACTGCCGTCTCTATGATATTTTTCTATGTTTGATTACACATTACTATCATGTACTGGATGAATTCACACTTGATTAATGAAGACGAGTATAGGTTCACACATTATTGTGGGTCTGAGGACTCCATAAGTGCTCTAAGCATTTCCAATTTCAATAACATATGTAGAAAATTTGATATAAATTGCAACTTCTCAATATTTCAAACTGAAAAACAAGAGACACAATTCCTACTCTACTAATCTCCATAATGGAAACCACGATTTAGAATAACATGCATAAACATGCAATAAGCAAGACCACAAATACACTATGATTTCTAGGTGAACCCAACTGACAAAAATCCCTCAATCCTTTTTGCATTAATTAGTTGAATAAAGAAACTATTACAATTGCTAGCTCCAATTTTGAGCTCAAACTGCAAAAGAATAAATGTTCTCTCTAATAAATGAGAAACTCTGGCCAACACTTATCCAATTATTTGCCCACCAAGCCTCTTATTTCCTTACGCAAATCCTGAAGAAATTAGACCCTAAACAATATGAATTTCCTCCTAATTGATTATGCAATTCCCAAGGATTGGTCACTGACTGCGTGCAACACTTGTACGCTCAAAACTAATTTACAACTGATGTTACATTGCCTTGTCATCTCCACTTCAGTTGACGAATTGGAATTCCTTGCATGCACTAGCTATTTCGGGCCGATTGATTAGTTAACCGACAAATCTATGAGTTAGACTATTGCCCCACTGCACAACTGACCTTCAACTGACTCTATCAATAGTTAGAGGTCAGTTAACTGAATACAACTGAAAATCACTGAATTGGATTACTAAAATATAGAAATCACACATGAATAACTAAACTCCAAGCCCTCTTACTTGAATTTACTAAGCTAACTGAGTGACAAGATCCATGTCACACTAGTTAATTGCCTCCAAATTGTCCTATTGATGTGGAAATTCAATTTACTCATTTTGAATAAGGATAAAGTCAAATTGAGCCTTTCTTTCTACAATTTATCAATACTCCCTCTTAGCAAAAAAGGGATTTTCCACCAACCCTATCCTGCACATGTGGAATTCAAATTTACCTCTTGAAAATTCCTTTATCAAGATGTCAACATCTTGGTCCTCATCTGGAATGTATTGTAGCAACATAATTCTCCTCTGCACACAAGCCCCGCAAATGATGACCCCAGATATCAATGTGCTTGGACCTGTCATGAAATATTAGATTCTCAGAGAGCTTAATGCAACTTTGATTATCACAATATATCATTTTCAAATCCATCTCCTGAATGAATAGTCCCACAAGTATTTTCCTCATCCAGTGTGCTTCACATGTTGCTTGGCTTGCAGCCATGTATTCAAACTTTGCTGAGATGAGCGCCATAAATCTTTGCTTCATGTTGTACCAGGAAATAGATGCGGACCCAACATTGAAGATAACACCTAATGTACTTTCTCTGTTGGATGGATTCCCTGCCCAATATGCATCAGTGAAGCCTTGCAACTTCACTCCCTTTGTCTGTCTGTACCATAATCCATACTGGGTAGTGCCTCTGAGTTACCATAACACATGCTTTTCTACTTCCAATATAATTTGGTAGGCCTCACCATAACTTGGCTAAACTGGTTGACTGCATAACACATGTCGGGTCGTGTGTTCACAAGATATATCAGTGAACCCACACACTGCCTATAAATGGTAGCATCAAATTCCTCACTTGAATAAGCATACTCCTTCCTCCAGTTTGCAGCTAGAGGTGTGTCCATGGGCTTACAATTCTCCATGTGAAATCTCCGAAACTATCTTGGTAGCATACTTTCCTTGAGACACAAACAATTCACCATCACCCTGCCATACTTCCATCCCAAGTAAGTAATGCATGAGGCCCATGTCTTTCATCTCAAACTCCCTTGCAAGATCCTCTTTGCAAGAGTGGATCAACTTCTCATCACCGGTCAATATTAAATCATCGACATCCAAAACAAGAATAAGAAACTTACCATCTACCACAATGTGAAAGAGGTTCGCATCCGCTTCACTTTTGGTGAAGCCCAATCAATTGAGATAATTTTCGATCAGAGTGTACCATGCTCAGAGCGCATGTTTGAGGCCATACAATGCTCTCTCGAGTCTGCAAACATGTGACTCTCGATCATATGTCTCAAATGCTTCCATCTGCTTTATGTAAATTTCCTCCTCAACAATACTGTTGAGAAAGTCGATGTTCACATCCATCTCGTGGATTTTCCACCGCAACCAATGCTAGAACGGATCTGATTGAGGAATATCTTGGAACTGGTGTAAACGTTTCCTCATAGTCCACTCCCTCTATCTAAGAGAATCCTTTGGCCACAAATATCAACTTGTACTTCTTGATGCTCCCGTCAGCTACATGTTTCACTTTTTAAATCCATTTGGAACCAACCATTGATTTCCCTTTTGGTCTCGGTGCCACCTCCCATACACTGTTCTTCATGATGGATTCATATTCTTCCACCATGGCATCAACTCAAAAAGGTTGAGAGAATACTTCCTTAAATGAAGAAGGCTCTGTCTCAATTAGCTCTGTCATGAGAGCCATGTAACGAGTGTACCTATCAAGTGACCTCCTTTCCCTGCGATGTGATATGGGGGCTCACACATTCTCCCTAGCATGCTACACCACTCTATCAGATTCCCTGGTTCTCTTTATCCCTTCTCTGGAAGATTCTGGTTGAGTGGGTGCCTCCACTTTGCCTCCTATTTGCTCCTTTGAATGTGGCTGCTCCACAACCTCTTGAAGCTCATCCTAAGGCTCCTCCTTTGGAGCTAGAAGCTCCTACTCTAGTGGGATACTCAACTCTTGTTATAGAGAGAATATCACAACATTGTCCTCATCGAACTTGACATATCTCCTCACAACTGTTATCCTCAGTGAAGGACAATACACTCGGTAATTCTGTGGAGTTTCGGTGTAACCTATAAAAACTCCCAACTCTGTTGTAGGCTCAAGTTTCTTCCTTGAATCCTCGGAGACATGACAATAAACTGAAGCTCCAAAAATTCTGAAATGATACACATCAGAATTTCTCCTAGAGAAAGCTTCCTCCAGTGTGATCATACGAAGTATTTTATGAGGACTTCGGTTTTGCAGGTAGACTGTTGTGTTGCATGATTCTGCCCATAGATGCAATGACAACCCATGATCATGCAACATGGCGCTTGCTACTCCCACTATGCCCCTGTTCTTTCTCTCACCCACCCATCTGTTGTGGGTTATGGGGTGCTATGAGTTCCCTTCGAATACCTTCTTTCGCACATAAATTCTTGAAGGCTGTAAAAATTTCTCATTTCCCACCTCGATTTTCAGTTTCACCTTATTTCTCCAAAATAGTTAAATGCCCTTTCCCATATCCATACATTCAACAACTGAAAAAATAAATTTTTTTCTGAAAACACAAATTCTGGAAATTTTACAAAATGTTGGAAAATGTAGAAATAAAAATCAGCAGGTACAAACAACCATTAAACACATTTAAACACTGATTTTTGGTCAAGATGACCCTGGAAAAACCCCCTACAACTCTTGGGGAAAACCAGTTCGAGAGCTCTTTCTTATTTCTGAAAATGCTTTTTACGGTGAGAAATATTCAGCAAAAAATCAACAAGCAAATTTTTACTACTTATCTCGTTTTCCATGCCTCACAGCCCGCTGGAAAATATTTGCAAACAACAAAACAAGACAGCAATAAATGCTTTACGGCCTCCTCGATTTTCGTGCCCACTTTCAACCTTAAATGCTGCTATACGGCCTGCCTAGAAATGTATGCTAGGCTGCCATAAATATGTTGTATGGACCTCGATTTGCGTGAAAAAAACCCAGCAATATGCTGTACGGATTTGCCTCGATTTGCATGCCAAAGTACAACCACTTACTGTATGGCCTTCCTTGGAAAATGTGCCAGCAAACTGCTCCTCAATTTCTGTGCAAACAACTGTACAGATTTCTAGAAAAATGTGCCAAAATCTGCCTTTCATTGTGTGCTAACTCAGCTATACGGATTTGCTAAACTGCTGCCTTGGAATGTGTGCCATGCTGCTGCCTCCTTCTCCTCTCTGTTCAAAAATCTCCCTTACTCTCTTGCTCTTCTTCTCTCAATCTGCTCATGAAAGAATGAATGACCTTTTCCTCTTTTAATCTAACCCTAAGTGACTTTTGGGTGATCCCTAAATCCAATGGCTGAAATAGATTGAGATCAAGGGCTGAGATTAAATGTTCATTTAAATCTGACTTTCTATTTTTTAATTCACCCCACTTTAATAAAGACCCACTTAGTCATTTATTTCCAAAGTCACTTTTCCTTTCTAATTTTACATTGACTTTATTAAAGTCACTTTAAAATTAGACTTTAGTAACTTTATGAGTTAAAGTCACTTTTAAATTAGATTTAACTTTATAAAAATTATAAAGTCACTTTAGGAGAAAAATTAAATTCTTTTGGACACTTTTCCCTAGGCCAAAGATCAAAGCCTTAGGGAACCACCTGTCCTCCGGTACCAAATCTCAACACTCCCTCTTACCGAGGAAGGTGTTCCTCACCACACCCATCTTTTCTCTGAAGTAGACATGCTTGCCCTGTGGTAAGGCTTTGGTAAGAATATCTGCAACCTGCTCATCAGTGGAAATATACTCAAGCTTCACAGCTCCCTTCTGAACATAGTCTTTTATGAAATGATATTTGATCCCGATATGCTTTGACCTGTCATGAAATACTGGATTCTCCGTGAGTTTAATGCAACTCTGATTATCACAGTAAATCATTGAAGGTCTCAACAACTGACCAAATAAGCCAAACAACATCTTGCGAAGCCAGATGGCCTCACAACTAGCTAGACTGGCTGCCATATACTCTGCTTCTAATGAACTAGTGCTACTGACTGCTACTTCCGGCTAAACCATGACACTACTGTTGAACCCAATCCAAAACAGCACCCTGAAGTGCTCTTCCTATCAGAAGCACAACCTGCCCAATCAGAATCAGTGTATCCTACCAATCTCACTCCATCCCCCTGCCTGTAGTCCAAACCATAATCAACTGTCCCCTGCAAGTACCGCAAAATGTGTTTTGCAGCCACCCAGTGAACCTTCCTAGGCTCACACATAAACTGACTCATCGAATTGACTGCAAAACAAATATCTGGTCTAGTGTTGACCAAATACATCAAGGAACCAATCAGCTGCCTGTACAATGTGGGATCCACCAACTCGGAATCCGAAGCATGAAGCTTCTTCCAGTTGGTAATCATCGGTGTCGACATGGGTCTACAATCCTCCATGGGAATCTGCCAAGGATGTCCACAATATACTTCCCCTGCCCCAGGAAGAAATGCCCCTCCTCCTGCCACACCTCCAAACCCAAAAAGTAATGCATCAAGCCAATGTCCTTCATCTCAAACTCCGCCGCAACATCTCTCTTGCAGTGCTCTATGAGTCTCTCTGCACCTGTAATGACCAAGTCATCCACATACAACACTAGAATAAGAGGCTCCTCACCTATCACAATAAAGTAAAGGTTCGGATCTGCCTCACTCTTTGTGAAACCCATCCCCTGCAAATAAGTATCTATCCTGGAGTACCAAGCTCTGGGAGCTTGCTTCAGGCCATAAAGGGCCTTCTTCAGTCAGCACACATGGGACTCCTTCCCATGCACCTCAAAGCCCTGTGGCTGCTCAATGTACACCTCCTCCTGTATGAAGCCATTGAGAAATGCGGTCTTCACATCCATCTGGTGGATCTTCCAACCCATCTCTGCTGCTATCGATATAATGGAGCGAATCGAAGTATATCGAGCCACGGGAGCGAAGGTCTCCTCATAATCAACTCCCTCTACCTGGGGGAACCCTCTAGCCACAAACCTCGCTTTGAATTTCTCAATGCTGCCATCTGCAGCATGCTTTACCTTGTAAATCCATCTGGAAGTAAACACGGACTTGCCCTCAGGCCTCGGCACCACCTCCCAAACATCATTCTTCATGATAGAAGAATACTCCTCCTGCATGGCCTCTCTCCAGCCCTACTGGCTAGCTGCCTCCTCATAGCTAGAAGGCTCAGAGTCAAGGATGCTAGTAACCATCGCCATATAGCTACAAAACCTCTCAGGTGGTCTACTCTCTCTAACCGGCCTCTTAGGCTCAGAAACAGATGTGGCATCTCTCAAGGTGTCCTGAAGCCACTTGGGCTTCCTCTTCCCTGAGCATGCTTCTCCCATAGGAGAATGAAACTCCTCCTCATCACCAACAATACCCTGAACTCCTCACTGCCTATCCGCTGTCCTCTGCCTGCACCTGAACCTGTAGAAGCTGAGGTACCGTGTGAACTGTCCATCAGTGGACTCCCTAGTGAACTGCTCTGCATGCTGCCTAGAGCACCACCCCTCTGGCTCGGCGAGCCACTGCTCACTGACGAACCTGACATCCTCATAGATGTACCTCTGGATCCTCCTGATCCCTGTCCACTATTTCCCTGCGACTGACTCAACTGCTGTTGAGGGTCTAGCTGATCCAGATACTCTAACTCCTGTGACCTTCTAAAGGCTCTGTCCTCCTCGAACTTCACATCCCGCTTGACAACAACTTTCCTTTGTGCAGGAATGTAAATCCGAAAGGCCTTTGAGGTCTCACTGTAGCCCAAAAAGATACCCTTCTCTGCGGTGGGCTTTAGTTTGGTGCTCTTCTCCTTGGGTATGTAGGAGTATGTAATGCATCCAAAGATACGAAGATGACCAATATCATGCTTCTTCCTAGAAAAAAGCCTCCTCCGGAGTCATGTGCCCCAAGGCACGATGCAGACTCCTATTCTTTAAATAAATAGTTGTGTTGCAGGCCTCTGCCCACAAAAACAATGGAAACCTGTGATCATGTAACATGGCTTTGGCAGCCCCTACGATGAATCTGTTCTTCCTCTTCGCAACCCCGTTCTACTGGGGGTTGTAAGGAATAGTGAACTCCCTCCTAATGCCTGCCTCTACACAATAGTCAACAAACTCTCCAAGGGTGTACTCTCCCCCATTGTCCGCCCTCAGGGACTTGATCTTCCAACCTGTCTGTGTCTCCACAAGAGCTGTAAACTCCTGAAACCGCTTGAAGACCTCACTCTTGGTCTTCAAGAAATAAATCCAGGTCCTCCTGGAGTGATCATCAATGAATAAAACATAGTACTCATATCCACTCAAGGAAACATGAGACGTCCAACCGCTCACATCAGAATGAATCAAATCAAATATCCCAGTCGCTCTGCTGTCACTGCTGGGAAAAGGGGATTTGGCAAACTTGCCCATCGCACATCCTCTGCAAGTATCAAAGTGATCAGTACTGAAATCTGGCACACCTGTAGTGATCTCCCGCAAGGTCCTCAAGGCTCTATGATACATATGTCCCATCCTGCAGTGCCAAATCTCACCACAGCTAGAACTGCTAGCTCTGCTGTCGGTTACTACTACTT
>APFE030189726.1:0-49395 GCA_000404065.3 Pinus taeda
GATCGTTGCTACATCCATGACCCCCGCAAAGGGTTCCTCCACGCAGCAGCAGCAGCAGAGGGATACAGTCATGACAGAACACAGAAACAACTTCTCCTCAGCCACATGGGTACCACACAAGTTTCAGGTGGGCAACAAAGTCTGGTTGCATCGACAGAAAGAACGCCTTACCAGAACCCATCAGAAGCTCAAAACACTCCGACATGGTCCTTACACCAGTACCAAGGCGTCCAACAATGCTTTGAAGCACAACATTCCTCCATTCCTTCGCCTGCACCAACTGTTCAATGTGGACCGTCGTCGACCATGTTTTCCACCATTGCTGGACACATCAGAGATTGCAGGACAAGTTCAGCAGATGGAGGAACTCAACGCAATGGGGACCATTGCTTCCTAAGGGGGGAGGAATGATCCAGGTGGATGTTGGTGGCCACCCACCTATCCCATTTTGACCCCCACAATTGTCTCTTTCAGCATTTTCAGTTTCATTAATTGTAGCACAACTTACTATTTTTAGCAGTTTTTCGGGTCCTGAACTTCCGGAGCCGTTTTGAGGCCCTAAATGACGTTTTTGGGAATCCAGGGACAACAACGGTCCATGCAATGGACTGATGTTGCCCGTTCCAACAATGGTAGTTCTCGGATAGATCTTTCTAACGAGCTATCATACGCGTCAAACGGAGATCGTATGCCAAAGTTACGACCCCGGGAAATTGATGTACCAATTTACCCAAAACGGGGCCCACAATTTGGCGTTTCATCTTCTAAGGGTCGGTTTTGGAATGTGAAGGGTTTTCCATTGTTTCTCAATAATAAATAGGCCTTCGAGCCTCATTGTAACAAAAGTTCGGAACAGTTCAGAGACATGTAGCCGCACATCTCTTCTCAGAGATAAGCTACCATCGCCCTAGCTGGTTTATTTCCAATTCTGATTGTAAGCATATTTCAGTATTTTCCATTAATAAAATGAAGCATTATTTCCACTGCATCTTTGTGTATATGGTTATCTCTGTATTTTATTGCGTTCCTGTTTAAATCCGGATCAGCTTGGTGGATTAGGAAGAGAGCATTTGGATCTTTCTTACAATTTTCCTTTACTAGTTTCTTTGGTCTTCATTCCAGTGGACAAGTGTGTGAGCATCTAGTTTTGTATATCCATTCTCTACAAAATCCCACAAATGTTGTGAGAGAAACAATGTTTTCATCTTAATTCTCCAAAAACCAAAGTTATCACCTTTAAACAATGGTATTTGTGGCTGAGAAATATTCATATTGTTGGCCTTTGCCAATAACTTGAATTTGCACAGGCTTCACAAAATTATGAAAACTCTTGCAAATGGTTTTCACAAACTTTTGAAACCTCATGCTAACAACACACACTTTACATATAAATCAACTCTCTTAACCTAGCTTTGATACCATGTTAAATCTAGCAAGAGCATGCATATGAAAGCATAAACAAAACTAATGAACAAAAATAAGAGAAGTCTGATTCTCAATCCATGAAATGAACTCTCATTGAAATTTCATATCTTCATAGGATCAATGAATACATTATTATATAGTTCACATATTTCTAATTTCATTATCCATTATCTCACTAATCTATTGTCCCTAATAATTTGCTAAATGCTAATTGACTATACATCTATAAATTTACTGCCCTAATTCTGATAACTCAAAACACAAAATTTGCTGCTAATTTGTGACCAATTACATAGCTTTATTTTAAGCATTATCTTCAACAATTAGAACCTCTACCCTCCTCAAAAGTTTGCGCTCTGTTTAAATAAAAATACCTAGTACCCTCACTCTTTTGTTCTCCAATTTTCTTGATAGATACAATTTCCTCTCTTTTGTCAAAATCCAACAACAAGCAATCTGAAATTAGCGAATTTGCTCATGCTAAATTCACTTTGTGCCAATGGCAGAATGGAAAAATGCCATGGAAAAATTACAGATCCGTCGTTACTATGCTCTGTATTCAATCTAATTATTTTTTGTTGTGCGACTCTTCCTCTGAAGCATACACGTTTGTAGATTAACCAGTTGAAGCTTGCGGTGGAACCAACATTTGCCGCAAAAGAAGAAAGATAAATAATTGTCTTTGTAGTGCGATTTCCACTCCAAGCAAAATAGAATAATGGATCAAACGCCAGCAAATCAATTCTAAACAAATAATCAATATTCATGGCAGAAATCCAAACTAATTCTTTCTCGGTATATCGTCTTTTTTCCTTTAATTTTCTTCTCCAAATCTCAGGAACGACCACCCATCTGTGTACAACTAATGAGAACGTTTAATTATGGGCGACATTTTTCAAGAGGACCAAGAATCCTAGGAATTAATCCAGCGAAGCGCAGGTGTCAAAATTAATTATGCCAACAATTAAATTTTGATCTTATCCCAAAGGGAATGACCAGGCATTGGCTGTGATGGCGGTAATCCCACATTTCCCAAGAGATGATGTTTCAACCATTGCCATTTCTCAAATTATAGGGAAAAATTTCAGAGCCATGTGGTTTTCGTCTTCTTGCTCGTGTCGTCGCACTGGGATTGGATCTCATCAGGGTTGGAATTTGGATTCTTTATTACTGCCAAATAATTTTTTTTTAAGTTTTGGGTTTTTATGTTGGCCGTCAAGTAACGTTATGTCCAAAATTTTGCTCTTCAATCAAAATGTTTTGATAATAAATCGACCCTTCATTAATAAAGGTTTAATTAAAAAAATACTTTTCAATCACACCAGTGTGTTAATTTTTTCTCACATATTTATGATAAGAAAAAAAAAAGTGACCATGACTAAATAATTTGTTGAATCATAAAGGTTGTTTTACTCATGGATGGGATCCATAACTCCCAAACCATCAAGATTCAGTGCTTCTCCCAAACACATATACAAAAATTATGAGTAAATTTAGAAATCTATTTTACTCACACCCAACTCATTGTTATTGCAATCAATCTACTCCTATTTTAATTTCTCAATTTGGATTTCTATTAGATAATTTAAATGTTCCAATTTCAGTAAAAACAAATAGATTTCTTTCACCAAATAAAAAAAAAACTTCAAAAAAAAATTTCCATCTTAAAAACTTTGGAGTTGACCAAAAACTATCCTCCACAATGCCCATCCTCTCCACCATCATAATATCACGAAATCTAGATAAAGTTCAATTTTAATAAACCCAATAAACTTAATTTATTTAAATATAAACAACATAAATTTAATTTATTTAAATAAAAACAAATATTATAATATAAATTCCAAATATTAAGGTACTTAATTATTAATCACTCAATAGCCAAGCAGCTTAGCAATTTCAGCGCCATCTCCTTCTCTCACACTAAAAGGGAGGGCAATAAAGTAGCGGATCTCCTTGCCAACATTGGCACAGAGAATGTTCATCCGCTTCTATCGGGAGATATCAGTATCATCTCCAACAGGCAGAAGCTCCAGGAGTGTCAAAGCTTGATCCTCGCTGATACTACTTCCCCGGATGCGGGTGACCTTCGGCTTGATACGAGCACGCCATATGGCGACCACGCGCAGCCACGTGATGGCGCAGGGGCTATTAATGCTTCAGGCCGGCAATCGGGCGAGGAGGAAGGCGGTCTTAAGGAAGCGGCCTGAGTTGATGGCTCACCTGCGCTGTGCAGTTATGGAGCTCACTCACCGAGAATTTGGAGAGGGTATTCATGGAACAGGTCGACAGTCGAGGAGCCATCGTGAGGTTGAGAGGGAAGAGCTCCAGCTGCGGGGGCTCTCCGAAATTGTGCAGGTGCAGAAGAGAGCAAACAGGTTTCGACCTGCCCATCTGGTTCTCTGTGGCTTGTATCTGGTTCTTTCTGGCTCTCACCTGGGCACTGAGTGTTCTGAAGCTTCATTATTTTGGAGGAAGTGGAGGCGAATTCAGAAGAGTGACTGCGAGCGAAGCACAGTGCAAAATCCTGAAGAATTCGGGAAAGGGCTCATGGCTCGACTTCGGGAGAGGCAACCCTGCCGCGGAGGCTCTGGCAGAGGCTCTAGAAGAGGCTCAGCGTCGCGCTCTCCAGCAGCAAATGAACACCATCATTGTTGTTGTTGTTTCTGTCACAGAAGAGCGAGAGCTCAACCCCTCCAAGCTGGGTAATTCACGGAGGTGGGAAGCTCCAGTGAGGGAGAGCCGGCCCTTCCAGCGTTTGGTTCGGTCGTTTTCACTCTGGGTCGCTCAGGAGGCAACGAGGGCATCAGCGCACACATTTCCGTCCTCTTCACTGCGGTCCCTGAGAACGATGGCAGTGATGCGCCTCCTGGAGAGGGGGAGCCACCCTCAGGTAGCATTATTTTGGAAGGTCCTGATCAGCAACCCGCAATTGCGCAAGGTGAGGAAACTCTGGATACCCCTGTCCCACCTCCAGAGCAGAAGATTCAAGATGAAGCAGCGACCATTTGGGCTGTAATGTGGGAGGGAGTCCCGGAAGGAATGGGCTGGTGCACCATTGAGGAGGAAACAAGCCCTAAGGAAGGAGAACTCGGCGGCGCTGGTCAAGGTGGCGGCGCTGGTCAGGGTGGCGGTGACGGTCCGGGTGGCGATGCTGGTCAGAGTAGCAATGCTGGTCAGTGTGGCGGTGCTGGTAAGGATGGCGGTGCAGGTCAGGGTTGTGATGCTGGTCTGGGTGGTAATGCGGGTTCGGGCGGAGATGCTGGTCAGGGTGGCGGCGATGCTGGTCTGGAAGGCGGCGCTGGTCGTGGAAGCGATGCTGGCCAAGATGGCGGTGCTGATCTCGGTGGCAACAGTCACGGCTTGGCGGGCTAGGACCTTCTTCTCTCTGCTCGATTCTAAGTCTAAGGTCTCTCTGTGCACTCTCATGAATTTTTTGTTCCGGTCTTTTCGAGGTCAGTTTGTTTGTCCAGTTTGTTTAGTGTCTGTTCAGCCTGTGTATGGCGACTCTCAACTGAATTTTGATGGATGCCCCTGCGTGGGCTGTTAAGTTTGGTAGTTTGTCAAGCGGGTCAGGCTGTAGCCTCTGCCTCTTTTTGAAAAATCAAGACATCTTTGTCGGTGCTACCCCTGCGAGGGAGCTTTTGAGACAAACTCAGGATGCCCAAGGTGCCAATACGGGCCATGGAAGTCATGTTCTACTGCATGTAATTTTCTGTAAATGCTTATAATAGAATAGATAGTTTTAACGAGAAAAAAATAAATAAATTATTAATCACTCAATATAATATATTACTGCTATCAAATATATACCTATAACTTTAAATAACATACACCTATAACTTTAAATTACATGAAATTAATTTATTTTAATAAAAACAAATATTAGAGAATTCCAAATATTACTGCACTTCTTTATAAGACTGTTGTTTGAGAGGGTAGTAATAACGTTTTTGCAAAAAGTGAACAGTAAAAAATACGTTTTAAAACTTTGAAAGCCCATCACAAAAAACGACTTTTTAAAAATTTTAAACATGAAATACGATCAAATTCCAACCCTGGATCTCATTTTAACATTTCATACGTTGAGATTTGCTTATGCTATGACCCCATTCTCCTTGCTCGTGGAGAAATGCAATTCGATTAGTGTTCCTTCTTTGCAAGCAACGTGGTCGAATCTGATAACAACATTTGGATTTTTTTTTTAATCGAAAAAAGCATTCTGGATCGTTAGTCCTGCAACCACAGTAATTCCAATTAATTCCATTATTATAAAGCCTGTGATTATTTACATGAATGATGCTTTTCATAATTCACATCAGGCCGAATGAGATTAAGATTGATGAAATCGTTTTTGGCGATTAATCATATCCCATAGTCAGCGTCTTGTATTGATTTTGCACTGCCTAGTTTAAAGAGGCTAATTAAAGTTATGGAGAGTCTAATTAAAGTTATGGAAATTCCTGTAATATTTAAAGAAAATTCTATAAGGATTTTTGTAAATCTAAGTTATAGCTGTTAAACTTAAAAATTTTAGGTGTATTAGACATTTTTGATGGTGCTGAATCTATTTCCACCATGGAAAACACCATTCAAATACTCCTTCTACAAGATTTTTTGAATTTTTTGCGCTGATTCCAACCATTTTTGGCCTTTACAGCAATTCCTAAACCTTGTTAGACACCATTTTGCACCTGTACCTATTTTCGACATTTTTAAGGCAAATTGACCTAGATTAATTTCCTATTAGCAATATTGGTGAATCAACGTCGTCTTGGTTATTGATAAAACTACCATATTCCCTCGAATAGTGGAACAACATATTTTTATGATGCAATTCTAGTTTGAAAAATCCCACATATATAACATTGACTAACTTCACATTTTAAAGATGCCACCTAACTTAACAGTAGACCGACGATCTCAACTTATCTTTCCTATTAACAATATTGGTGAATCAACGTCGTCTTGGTTATTGATAAAGCTACCATATTCCCTCGAATAGTGGAACAACATACTTTTATGATGCAATTCTAGTTTGAAAAATCCCACATATATATCATTGACTAACTTCACATTTTAAGGATGCCACCTAACTTAACGGTAGACCGATGATCTAAACGTATCTCTGTTTTGCTTAGTGGTTGGTTAATATTTTTATATAATATATTATTTTATATATTTATTTTTTATTTACGATATTTTTGTTTTATGTTGTAATGTTTTGCGTTAATTTTACAACATAGTATTACAAAACATTACAATGTATCTTTCAATATATTAAATTATGTTCAGTGAAATTTTCATATAATATGCACGTTTTTCTTTTTGTTTACAAATAAAATAAAAGTGATAATCTTCTTTGATGTAGGTATGCGTTAATCCAAGTGGAAAGAGACCATGAATGTGTGAAGCCAAGATTAGGAAGCTATGTGGCGTGGCCACTGAAGGTGCCCTATCATATTTTAGTAATCGTCGAGAGAGTGTTGTCAGGAATATCGAAGGTAACAAAAGGTTTTATCAAGGTGATAATTGCAATAGCGGAAATGAAAGACATGCTAAGAAGACAATCAAATCTGACTCCAAATCCAAGAAGTAAAGATTAGAGGAATCATGAGTCACTAACATGCCAATAAAGAGAGGATTTTTCCAAAAGCCAAAATGAAGGGTCTTTTTTATTTTTTGAGAAAGAGAAAAATTATGAGGGGTTGTGCCAAAAAACAATGGAAACTCACTAGGAAGAAGCACTTATTTTTGGTTTAAAGATATGAAACTCAAAATGAAGGAATTATAGTTAAATAATTCAAAATGCCAAATTCAAATATCCTAGTAGTTTCGCCCTGCAAGTACAACTTAACAAACACAAATCATATCCATCATTAACTATGAACTTAATAACATATTACCCCATGAGTTTAGTGTATTCACAAAATTTGATGTACAAGAGTCAACTTGATTAGCAATCAATTTTCAAGTAAGCAAGGTAATCAAATAAATCATAGTGTCAAATTAACTTCCATACCATAAGCATGGCCACTGCTGCGAGCAAGTGTCTATAGCCTCGACAATGATGCCTTTTAACCCTTTTAGGTGTGAGTGTCCCATCTATTAGGAATAAATGCTTAGGTGCAAAAGATCATCTTAAACTTATTTGGATGTCAACAAAAGATCATTGTCGTGTCTTGGTAACAAACTAATGACAATGCCATCCATGAGATCTAACACAACGAACAAGCTAGCTCGTGATGAGACATCCTATTCTTCAATTGACCATTTTTATTTTTAGTTTTAACTATGGTTATTCTTAATCTCATAGATATTACTTAATACATGGGGTGGTAGATTGAGTGAGGAATGACGTAAATTTTTTTAAGGTAGTTTATATTCACTTGATTAGACTTTCTCATCAAGAAATGAATACCTTAAGTAATTAATTGTTAAATATATTTTGTTTTCTCTTAAAAATGGGGTTACAAATATAGTCTATTAGATGATCATGGTTGGTTCAAACACAGAAAATCACGTACCCTACTCATTAGGAAAGTTGAAAATGGACATAATGAAATCATCTTCATTGAAGTATTCCTTAATGATAAGGTTTAGTTTACATAAAATAGAGCATAAAACCACTTTCCTAATGATTATGACAAGTTGAAAGAGATAAAAATATTCCCCCACTTTATTGAAAAAGTGAAATGAAAATGAAGTCAAGAAAACATAGAATTCTAGCAATCCATAAAGAAAGCCACTAAGAGCATAAGCCATGACAAAAAAATTATAAAATAAAATAAAAGAGAAAAATGAATGAAATCATAATTATGATTATAGAATTTATCGTGTTAAATGATTTACTAATAAAGTTCATGTTCAAAAGAATATTTATGATTTGTATTTTACATTTGCATGCTTTATTAGAAAATCTCTTTCTTTTGTCAATTTTGTTTAAAAGCTAATTTGCACGTCTTTAGAGATAAAGTTTTAAGAGTAAGACCGACAATTAGTTTCAAAAGAATATAAAAAAAATTATGAAAGAGGGAGAAGGAAATTCCCTTAATGCAATATGATGGTTGTTCTTCCTAAACTTCTTCTTCTAGAAAAACCAAATCCTCAAACCAATGAAAACCTGCAAAATAGAGTGAAGATTATATTAAACCTCTGTTGGAAATAGTGGTGGCGCGGACCGATGATCTAGGGTTGCGAAATTCAGAGCTGGTTCTACATGGAGGGATGCAAGGGAGGGGGCTCCACTCCCTCCTTTAAGCAGATAGTGGCTGGCAAAGGCAAGAAACTAGTTGAGGAGGACAGAGATCCTTCTGAAGATGTAAGGCACAAAGATAAAGAAGAGGGGCAGAATGGGGCCAAAACGAGCAAAAGCAACTACACTAAAGACAACGAGGAAGAAGACAAAGAACAGAATATAAAAGGAAAAGCACCAAAGAGACCATGCAAGCCCAAAACCTCAATCGCGCCCAAAGTAGTGTTGAATGACCCTGCGTTGCGAGCACATAGGGACCACATGCAGACGTATGCAATAATTTGTAAATTCATGGGCTTATGTTCCACTGAAAGAGCTTTACAAACATGGATTAAATACAACTGGAAACCAAAAGGTAGCATAGAAATTAACCTGGGATCAAAAGGATTCTTTACTATAGTTTTTGCAAATATTGAAGACAAGGAGAGAGTGTTTGAAGGAGGACCCTACTAATATGCAGCTGCACGCCTATATATGCGACCATGGGTGATGAATTTTGTCCCAGAATGCGAAACTTTCACCTCAGTCCCAGTCTGGGTAAGACTCTACTCTTTACCTTTGGATTGTTGGCAACTGGAATCCTTATCTTCCATAGGAAATAAGCTAGGGCATTTTGTCAAAGCCTCTAAGGCCACTAGAAAAGGAAAATACACATCCTTTGCAAGGATATGTGTGGAGATGGACATGTCTGGAGCCCTGCCAAATGAGGTAATATTGGAAGTGTTGGATGAAGAATGGGTACAAACAGTGGATTATGAACACATCCCTTTCAAATGTCGTAAATGCCATGAGCATGGTCACCTATTCAGAGATTTCCCTCTCAGCAAAACAAGAAATATAAGTAAAACTAACACCATGAAAGATTCAGAAAGCTTTCACAAGGTGGTCCAAAAAGGAAAAGGGAGCAAAAGGGGACTGAAACTACCTTAGAAAGACAAGCATCAGGCTAGTCAAAATAGGTTTCAAGCCCTAGTAGAGGAAGAAGTGATGATACAAGCAGATCAGGTCCAGGGAGGCAGTCTAGTCGAGGAAGAGAAAGAAGAAAACGAGGAGCAAACACAAAATAGAAATAAATAGAAAGAAGACATGATGAGTGATGTAGAACTGGAAATGGATCAGGAAATGACCCGGAGCGACATGGAGATGGAGGATCACAAACTACATGAAATTTTGGAGAAAGAGAATCTAGATCTAGAAGGCTTCTTGAAACAAGGAACCAAAGAGGGAGTGGATTCATTACCTCAAGAGGAGTTTGATAGAGTATAACAACTATTCATCTAGAAAACTCAGAACAAAGGATCCGAAAAGCTAAGGAGGAATGAAAAACAGGGTAATTAAGGAGTGAAAGGTATGAAAGCCACACCAGGATTAGCACCAAGAATCCCAGGAAAGAAAAGAGGCCGGAAAAAACAAAACGAGCTATTGATGGAATGTGGGAAGCTAATGATAGATTGAGGTAAGATGAAATACCTATCTAGCTACTCCTTTACAAATATTTGATAATGAATTTCACTTCTTGGAATATAAGAGGTCTAGGTAGTGAAAGAAAACAAAGATTATTAAGTAACAGAATGAAACAAGCAGCCCCGAATGTGATCTTCATTCAGGAAACTAAATGTTCCATTCAAAAAATAAAAGAGATTCACAGTAAATGGCTCAACATATTTAAGTTTCTGGAACTTAGTCAAAGCAGAGAATACAACAGGAGGAATTCTCACACTTTGGAACCCCCAAAAGATTGACATGATAGATGTTGAAGCATCTAGAGATTATCTTTCAGTGGTCATTCAACCAGTGGGAGATAAGGAAATGTACATGGTTACGAATGTGTACGCCCCCCAAAGGATGGAGGTTAAACTCTTATTTCTTGATTCACTACAGAAGCTCAAGGAAAGTCATGCAAAAATTCCCTGGATCCTAGGGGTGATTTCAGTATGATAAAAATGCTATCGGAGAAAAAAGGAGGAACCAGAATTCTAACCAAAGATTCTTGTGCTTTTCAAACCTTCATAGATAGAATGAAGCTCATGGATATCGTTATGAATAATGGTACTTTTACTTGGAATAATAAAAGAGTAGTAGAGTCTCAAGTGGCCTCCAAATTGGATATATTTATAATTTCAGAAGATCTTATGATTGAGGACAAGGACATATTTGCGAGTTTTCTTCCCTTTGGAGGCTCGGATCACTGGCTGGTTCAACTGGACATTCAAGGCATTAGCAAACCTAACAATAGACCTTTTAGAGTTGAGAATTTCTGACTCTTCCACCCAAACTTCTATAACAACATTGCTATCTGGTGGAGAGAAGATTTGGAAATTCAAGGCACAAGAATGTTCCTTCTTCAAAAAAGACTCAAACACATCAAACTCCAGCTCAAGAAGTGGAATAAGAAGGGATATGGCAACATTTTTGAAGAAAAAAAAATTGTGGAAGGAAAAATACAGAAACTGAACCAAACCCTAATTACAAAGGGTTTTGATAAGGGGCAAAATGAACTGGCAACTAAATATCATCAAGACTGGGAGAACTTATGCAAGCAAGAGGAATTTTTTTGGAGATAGAAATCCAGAGTGCAATGGCTAAAAGAAGGAGATCGCAACATCAGATTCTTCCACAGATCCACTATGGCGAATAGTGTTCACAACAAGATTTCTTCTATTAAGGACAATAAAGGTAACATGCTCAGAACACATGAAGAAATCGAAGCAGTACTAGTTCAACACTTTCAGGGCATTGCTTAGGAAACCTACACTAACAGAGATCAATCTATCAGGGATGTTTCTAGACATATACAGAAGCTGGTTTCCAAAGAAGACAATTTCAACCTCAACAAACCAGTGTCAGAAGAGGAGGTTAGTGAGTTCCATAAACAAATGCAAAATGGAAAGGCACCAGGTCCGGATGGGTTCAATGTAGACTTCTTCAAAGCCTACTGGAATATAGTAAAATAGGACATTCTGAACGTGGTGGAAGACTTAAGAAGGGATAAAACTATCCTGAAGGCGCTTAACACCACCTTTATCGCCCTGATCCCTAAACAAGATGTGGCCCTAACTTATGAAAGGTTCAGACCATTTCCTTATGCAATGTTGTCTACAAAATTATCTCCAAAGTGGTTGCCAATAGACTCAAACCCCTTCTTCCTACCCTGGTGTCAGCGGAACAATCAGGATATGTGGAAGGCAGACAAATCCTTGACAACATCATTCAAGCTCATGAGGTGGTTCACTCATTGACAAATAATAAGAAAGTTGGTATGATCATGCAACTGGACATAGCCAAAGCCTATGATAAGCTAAACTGGACATACATCAGAAAATTTCTTATTGCTTTTGGGTTTGATCCTAACTGGATCAGATGGGTTGTGACCCTAGTTACTTCACCCAATTTTTCAATCTTGGTTAATGGTTCACCCTCAGAGACTTACACTCCTTCAAGAGGCTTAAGGTAGGGAGATCCACTCTCTCCCTTTCTTTTTATACTCATGATGGAAGGGTTGGGATGATAGATCACACATGCCAAGGTAGTGGGTTCAGTCAACGGTCTCCAACTTTCTGAAGAGGGTCGCACTTTAACACATCAAAAATTTGTGGATGATACCATGCTACAAGGAGTCCCCATGGTCAAGGAAGCTCTTGCCTATAAGCAAATCCTGAGACACTTTGACATGGTTTCAAGTTTGGAGGTAAATCTCTCTAAATCTAAAATTTTTTTCTTTAATACTCACATTTCTATTCAAAGAAATATAGCCAGAATTATGGGCTTCCAAAGGGAGCTCCTCCCCTCAAAATATTTGGGAGTTCCTCCCACATCCAAACCCTTACACAAGAGCATATGGGAACCTGTAATTAACAAATTGCAAGACAAATTCAGGAAATGGACTTTTAGATCTCTAAATTTGGCTGGTAGGTTAGTGCTAACCAAAGCTGTCCTTCAATCCATCCGTGTCTTTATGTTATCTATTCTCCCAGCTCCTCAAAGTGTCCTACATTAGCTCAGATCCATTCAAAGAGACTTCCTTTGGGGTAAGGGGGAGGATTGTAAGAAATGGGCCTTATTAGCTTGGGATAAGATCTCCAAACCTAAGAGCTTTAGTGGGCTAGGTTTGGATGACCCTGACTTACTCAGCAAGGTTCTAGGAGCCAAATTATGGTGGTGATGGGTTAAGGAGCCAGAGGCATAGTGGGCAACTATTTGGAAAGAAAAATATGCCAGCACCTGGCATTACCATGATCTAATAAGAATGTTAGGTCACAAAAAGGGCTCGCACATTTGGAACAAGGCCTGGGATAACCGGAGTTTGGTCCAAGGAAACAACTTCTCGGAAATTAGAGAAGGAAACCTTAGCCTATGCTCGGAGAATAGATGGCAACAAGAACTTGTTTTATTAAATGAAAACCTAAGAGATCTCAAGGAAAACACAAATAGAAATAGACTTTCTAAGGTGAAAGACTTTTGGGAGCAAACCAATAACAATGATAAATGAAGAATCTGGAGGAATTATGATTTCAGGGATAATAGAACGCTAAAGGCTAAAGAAGAAAATCTTAAGGAAATGTTAGATCAGAGGAAGATTCTGAATTCTGAGGGCCACGATCAGCTGAGCTGGGGCAACAATAATGAGGGGGTTTTTAACCTCAAGGAAGCAAATCTCATTCTCCTTGACCTTAATTCTCAATTTTCAGACAAAACCTGGCTTAACCTTTGGAAACACCAGGGCTAGATGAAAATTAGACTATTCATGTGGCTCGTTTAGCATAGGAAAATTTTGACTTGGGACAATATTAGAAAGAGGGGTATCCTGGGACCCTCCAGATGCCAGCTTTGTGAAACTCATGAGGAAACTATGGAGCACCTTCTCAACAGTTGTATGTTCTCCTCTAGTATGTGGGATTCTTTTGCCTTTATTTTCCATCAGATTGATAGAGACAAAAATAATATCTACAACACCCTGACCAACTGGAGAAGAGATTTTTCAGACAATGAAGTTCTCGCCACTGCTTGGACCCTCTTTCCAAGCTTCATTGTTTATAATGTTTGGAAAGAGAGGAACAACCGAATCTTCAAAGATGAAAAGAGAACTTCCTGTTGCATTTTTGAGCTGATCTTAAAACAACTCAAGGAAACGGTTAGTACCATAGTGCGAAATCTCCCTAAGAACCCTCCTTCAACTACTGACCTGGGAATTCTCTGTGAACTAGGCCTGCAAGGCATCTCTCCTCAAGGTCTAGATAGAAATCTTATCACCTTGATGAAAGCAAATGATTTATGGCATCCTCCTCCAAAGGGTTATCTAAAATACAACATAGATGGAGCTTCAAAACGCAACCCAGGTACAGCTGGTTATGGAGGGGTGCTAAGAGATGAGAATGGTAGTATCCTCTTCATCTTCCACTGTCATTTGGGATAAGCTACTAATAACTTGGCAGAATTTATGGCTATGGAGCAATGTTTGGATTTCCTAAGTCAGGAAAACGAGAAAATGTGATAGTGGAGGCTGGCTCTGAAGTTATTATCAATTCAATCAAGAAAAATAGTGGGGGTAATAAGCCAGAAAATGTCTCAAAAAATTGGAGACTAATTCAGGGCTTCCAATGGATTCAACACCACCTACAAATCCTTCGTACAGTTGGCTTTAAGCATGTTCAAAGGTCAGCGAACAAATTGGTAGACTTGCTAACCAACCAAGGTGTTATCAGCATGGATAATAGAGTGGCATCAAAATGGCATGAGTTGCGTCAAAGCAGGTTAAAGGCGATTTTACATGAATATGTAGAAAATGATAAGTTGGAGTTTAATGGTAGAGCCTTGGACCAGGAATCAAATTGACTTGACCTTCACAATTGACTGCCTATTGATTGGCCTTGACTAGATTTTTGGGGGATGGTTCCTCCTTCTTTAGCTCGGGATGGATGGGAGTCTCGACAGGCACTCTCGGTGACCACTTTCCTGGGAATTTTCCTAATAGTATTGGCAAACCATCCTAGGAGTGGTTTATTGGAAATCACACACCCCGCAGGTGGAAAGTGGTTTTTTTGTTTGGGCAACAATTCTTTCAGGAGGCGGCACATGGTGGTGGGGCTGGATTGAATACCGCCCCCATCACATGCTAATGTACGGCATTATTGGTGGGTGCGATAATACCCTTGACCGTCGGATCTAATAGTGTTAATCAACGGTGGCGAAAGGTCGAGCAGGTTGGAGGCGATGCTAGTTAAGTGGCATGCTTCTTTCCTATGCGAAATTGTCTGGTGCTGTTGGATAGGGCCCGATGTGTCATCACTGTAGATTCAGGTGAAAGATTTGTTTATCGGCAGGTTATGCGTGGGCCCTCCTTTGTTGGATGGTTTCTTTGGGGCACGGTTCTCTCCATGTCGTGGAGGGCCGGTGGGGCCCTTTTTTCTTTTGCTCTATCCCGCCCAATACTTAGGTTCAATTTTGGCTCATTCCTGTTTAGCTTTGATGTGTTGAAAGGTAATTTTTTTGAGCCAAGACTTTTGCCTTGGCCCGATCTCGGTTCCTTTCGGGGGCAGCTCTCCTGCGCCACTTTTGTGTGTGGTTTTTTGTAAATTTTGTGTATTATTAATGGTAAAGAAGGTCCTACTCTTGCTTCAGCAAAAAAGAAAACCTGCAAAATAGAGAGGACACAGATAAGAAAATATATCTAAAAGAGAAAACAAAATCAAGGAACTAATAAGAAATGAAGATTAACATTTACATATACCATAGAAAAAATGTATACTAGACTACCTTGTGAATCTTGACATCCTTTTATGAATAGTATATAAAATATAAGCAAGACAAGTTGCATTTATCTCTAAGTTTGCATATTGTTTAATATCATGAATTATTGAGTCTAAATGCTAAGCAATGTTACAAGGATTCTCAACAAGATATAATAGAGTTTGACATATGAATAAATGGATGATAAGATATTGTATGCCAAAATTTGAAGTTTTGTCTCATGAGCTCCTTTTATTAATTAATCTTTTATTTAAAATGTAAATTGTAATTCTATTGCAATTATGTGTGCAAAAGTAGAAATGAGAACTTATATTGAGTTAACATCTTATCATATCAGTTTTTCCATTGACCCAATGTAAAATTATTTAAAAATGATAAATCCAAAATGAGCAAGATGCCAACTGAATGAGTAGTAAGTTATCATCCTTACTCATTAAAATATCATAATTTCTTTATTTTTACAAGAAGCATAAAATGAAACTAATTGAACTCCTATTCTTACTATTTTGAAGGAAAATGATTACGTATAGTCATATTTCCAATGCGACTAAGAAATCTCTTTAATTCTAGCTCAAATATGTACAACATACATTGGTAAACATACTAAATAAAATACTAAGCTATGTAAAAGAATCCTAAAACTGTTATGCATGTTAATTCCTAAAAATAAAAACAAAGAGTATCTATAACTAGAAAACCTTATATTATAAGAGTTCTCAAATTATAAATATAATCTATGATAATATGTACATATTAAAGGGTTAATGTTATCACCTTTAAGAAGGCAATAAAGAATGGATTTTGGAGACTACATAAGATTGGAAGAATTAAACTTAATTGTCCCCAAAAATTTAGAAGAAGTAGCATTTTCCCCTATGAGATATTGATCATTATAGGGAAAGGGAAAAGAATCAGGATCTTTAGAGGCATATGTTATATGTACATGTGAATCAAGGCAACTAGTCAACTCATGATTATATACAAAAGTAAGGGTGCCGTCACATGGTTGCAAAAATCCTTTAACATAACATGTATCATATTTAAGATTGTCATGATTGATATTGAAAACTTATAATGAGAGTTGATGATCCAAATCATAATAGAATGAAGTAGGATTGTGTTCAGAAAATGAATAAAATGATTCTAGTTCATCAATATTAGGATAGTTGTTAAAAATCACATCCTTTTCCCATAGTTTATAATAATTTTGGATGTTGTGAAAATGATGAGTAGAATTTTCAAAACCGATATCAATTGCGAATTTGATAATTTAAAGATACCCCTTGAGCACCATGATATAATTCATTTTTAATATTTGAACTAGTAAATATTCGAATAGGTTGACTCATATAATCATTATGTTGTAAATAATGATAACCAAGAAGTATGTTAAGAAAAATTTCTTTAAGATCATCATTTTTTATTTCTTGGTTTATTAATGTTTCATTTGTTGTCAAAATAGATCTTAGCTAATTTTTGGAGGACTAATTATCATCATGATTATTTGTAAAGTATTTATGTTTTGTATGATTTGATTCTATTGAACTTGACTCACAAACATAAGCAGATACACTTTCATATCTAAGATTTTCTCATGATGTTAATGGTTGAGAAAAATCATTATTTTCATTTGAATGTTCAATAGAAGTAATTATAGAATCAAGATTTACTAAAGGTGATACCTTTTGATGTCCATTACAAGTTCTTACATTATATTCTTGAATAATAGCGGTAAATTTCTCAATTAAAACTTTCTTAGGGGTTAAGACATCATGACAAAATCTATAGCAAAATCACATAAATCTATCAGAAAACTCTCTAACAATTTCAACATCATATATTATCGAGTTATCAAATTCTAAGCACAATTTCTCATAATTATAATTGTGATGAGCGAAAAATAATACCTATGTGAAGTGGTTCCAAGAGTGAATGCACTTAGTTGATAGCATATTGTACCATTCTCGAATCCTTCCTTGAAGAAAATTTCATTGTATTTAGTTATGTTAAAACATTTTCATTTATATATAAATTGATCAACATGTTCCAAAGTAGAAATAAAACTCTCATTATTATATTTCAATTCAAATGTGGATTCAAGTTGTCTCCTTGGTATGCTTCTAGTAGGTTTGTGTGAGCTAAGAGCGTGACCCAAAGTAGTAACGAATATAGGAGCCATAGATAGTTAAAAATGTTAAGACAATACTTCACATGGACTAGTAGCTTAGGCCCTCCTTCTAGTGCTAAAAATGTTGATGGGAAAAAATGAACTCATCAACATGTAAGGGATACCACTTGGTCAAAACCTTAAATCAACTTCATTTCCATTTTTAATGGTGGTTTTGACTAGTTCAATTAGGTCCAGTTGTCGATTTTTCCTTCCTGCTAATTTATGGCATTTATCTTGGCAGTATGATGCATGTGTTGTCCTTGACGAAAACTCACTTGTAACAGAACAAGTATATGGTAACTTGATGAATACACAGGCTAGTTCAGAGGTGGCAGAATGATGGAATAAAATGACGGGTCAAATAGCTTAGATTCAAATGTTTGATATAGTGAGATTGTTGGCTTTATGAATCATGTGTTGTCCTTGATGACAACCTATTTGATGAAATGGAATCCCTCTTGATAAGTTGTATTTTGATCTACGTGTTAAAGGTATAAATGAGATGTGTTTACAGATGAATCAGTTCAGAGGAATGATAAGCTTGGAAGTTAAAAGGATGTGTTTACAAGAATTCATGGAAGCTAAGAGGAATCAATTTAGAAGAATGATAAAGTTGGAAGTTTAAGAACTATACGCAGGTTTTGTTAAGCCAAGTTGTGTATGCACGCAAGTTCAATGAGGAAAAGTAGCGTATGGATTTTGCACTGTGGTATTCTAAATACCAGGGGTTACTACCATGGTATTGGAAAATAGTGATGAGTGTGACAAAGAGTATATATCTTGTCAAAGAATATGATCGTCATAATTATGGTTTTGACTCGAGGTATTAAAAAATGATAAAACTATATAAGGAGGTGAAGATCAAAGTGTGTGGGTGTGCAAGTGATGGAAATCTTATGAAGAGTTAGAACAAAAGAAAATATGCATGTTATAAGTTTTTGATGCTTTGCTTCATCTAAACAAAGTATGCACCTAAGAGTTTGATGATGGATGAGATCCAATAGATTTGAAAAATTATGCACAAATGAATACAATTATGGATCAGAATCATGAGACCTGAAATGACTTCTCATTGTATGATCTTCTCATGGATTGACTAGATCGAAGAACTAATGTATTTTTTTTATCTTTGAATATTATGATCTGGGTCCTTTTGAAGTTTTGAAGAGCTGCGAAATTTTAGGTCAAAATTTGTAGATCTATAAATTGGTTTGTCTCGGGAAAAGAGCGTATACATGTGGGCTGGCCTCTATAAAGTAGCGTATACAAAGTAAGGGTTGCTACTCATAATGACTGAGCAAATCTGATCAGTGGTATTTTTTTTTGTTGTTTGTCAATGATGTCCTGATGATTGTTCTGGGTTAAATGATAATGTTTGAAGTAGATCTGATAAAATGATGAAGTTTAATGTGGTAATGAATAGTGTCAATACTACTTGCTGACTATGATTGAAGATCCAAATCAATTCTATGATTGGTTTAGAATGTTGCAGTAGATCTAAGTATGACTCAGATTTCCTTTCAAAATCGCAGTAGTTAAGTTTTTAGGTTTTAGTATCTTAAGATCTGTGTGTGGGTTTCTCTTCTAAAAAGCACATAGGCATGCAGGTTCCCTTAAGCAAAGTAGCATATACATTTTGTCAAGTGAACGGTCAGGGTTGCATTAGAATCTTTGTATTTATGGACCATTATGAGTTAAGTTATGTGTATTGGTTACATTGATCTGGCTATTCCAGTAGTTTGGTTGAATTTGATTACGTGTCGGATGATTGGATTCTGAGTGAATGGTTGATTGATGATTGGGTTTTAGCTATGTCAGAGATTGATGATTGGGTGTTAGTGATTGATTGATTCATATGTGTCAGAGATGGATTACTTTGTTACAATGATGAGTTACATTTTGATATTGACCTTAAGTATTGACAACGTGTCCAGTATGAAAATTTGATGAAAGATGGCCTAAAAGTTATTGAAGTAGGTGGATCTAATGTGAAAATTCATGAAACATGGTCCATGAAGGATGTTGAGGGTTGAAGCCTTCAGTGAGGAAGTTGAAGCTTCCTACCAATAGTAGTTGGTGATCAGAGTAGGGGGTTGGAGCTCCCTTCTAGTAGTAGTAGGGGAATGGGTGAAGGTTGTATCCTTCTGTAGGTTTGTGCCTGTGTACTGGTACAAGTTTACACCAATACAAGAGCCAGGGGGTTGTAGCTCCCTTCCAGTAGGATCTAGAGAATGATTTAATGTTGTACCCTTCTTCAGGTAGGTGCCTACGTACTAGTAAGATTCTGCACTAGTAAAATATTGTAAAAAACATTTTTTTTATATTAAAAAGAAGATAGAGATGACTGCAGCAGGTGGCTTTTCTCCTGCATTGGATTTGGACCTTAAATCTTGGTGTTCATGTGTGTTGCTTATTTTTGATGGTTTATTTTGTTATTAAAACACATGGTTATTGTTTATCTAATGCTTAATAAATTATTGATGCATTGGCTGAAGACCAACATATGATGAATTAACTGAATCATAAGTTCATTGGATATACATTGGTTGTCGTAAGAATAGTCGCATACACACGCAGGTTCCTTTAAGTAAATTTGCATATAGAAATATGAATATGAAATGTAAAAAGTAATTGATTTGAAAATAATGATTCACACTCGCCCCCCACCCTCTCAGTATTTTTCCCAACAATTGGTATCCAAGTAGGTCCTTTTGTCGAAGCTTGATCACTTGAAGGAGATCCGTCGAAACAATGGGAATGAAGCAAAATAAGAAAGAAACTCAAAAGAAGAGGACATCTCAAATAAACAGTGACAATGTTAGAGATGATTAGCTATTAGATGGAAGAAAATATTCAAATTCGGAATCACTTCAGAATGAAGATGAAAAAGAAAAATAATTATCAGGTACTAATTTCTAGTTCTCTGGTGATACCTTTCTATGTTCATGCAATATTGAAGATAATGAATGTGACAGTGAAAAAACTTAATTTTCTCTTATGGGTGAAAGTGATAGAAATGTGATAGAGGCATAAATTAAAAATCGCACAGAGAAAATTAGATATCAATAACATCTATTTGATAAAAGGTAATGTGCCTACAAAGAAGAGGTTACCATGTTAAAAAACCAGTTGGAGGAAGGAAACAAAATAAGGAATAATTACAAGGACAAAGAAGATCAATGCCAAAGGTTGCAAGATGAAGTGACATCATTGAGAAATCAAACGAATGAAAATGATACAACAGCAAAGGAACTTAAAGAAAGAACCAGTTACTGTGAAGGTATTGAAGCTGAGGTCGTCTCTCTAAAAGAAGATCTTGAAAAATAAAATAAATAAGATGAAGAACTACTTCAAGCATTTGAAGAACAAGAAAATGAGATTCTAAAATTAAAACAACAAGTTGAATAAGGAAGAAAAGTTGAAGAAATCATGATGAAGCAATATCTAGAAAAGGAAAAGCAATATCAGGTCGAGGTAAATATCCTAAAAGGTAAATTAGAAGAAAAGGATAAAATTTTATGATTTCAAGATAGTAATAAGATTTTGGATAACATTCTTAGTAGTCAAAGGTCTCCTACCGTCAAATATGGTCTTGGTTTTCATGAAACTGTAAAAGGTGAATCTAGCTTGCAAACTAAGGTAAGGAATTCTAATGCAAAATCTGAAACACTCAATAAGGAGATAAGAATTCAACTCCATCAAGAATCAAAGGAAGAAAGTCGTCAAAGAAAATCATTTACTCCTAACTATAAAAGTTTTAATCGATTCTTTCCTCTAATTAATGATGTAGAATTTTATATATGTCATACTTTTGGACATGTTGCAGCCAGGTGCAGAAGTAGAATGTTTCAGGCTAATAACCATCCCACAGAAAGATCATCAGCTTCCAGGTATTTTAAGGGATATTGTTTTTCTCACAATATGTTTTGTCACAAATCCATTGATTTCCATAGAAGGAATATGAAACATATAAGATGTTATTCTTGTAATTATTTTGGGAATATAGCAAAAGAATGCAGGAACAACTCAATGGATCATCATAGACAATATGGTAAGCTACCAAATAAGAACATTGATATCAAGAAACCTGGAAAAGATGGATCCATCAATCAACAAGAAAAGGAAGATCAAATAAGGTGTGGTCTTTCTCTTTACTCATTCGAAGGTCAAGATGAATTTTCTCATCACATGACAGGATACAAGAGTAAAATGGAGCCTTTGATGAAGAACCATCATGGCAATGATATTCTTGGAGCTGATGTTTCAACAAAAGTTCTAGGATCACATACAGTTAGAATAGATTCACGAGAAACTGAAAGTATGAAACTTCAGTATTCCACTTTTCATACGAAGATCTTATGAAGACAAGTTATGTATATATGTGAGTTTGAAACAACACAATCATGTATATGTTGGTTTAATGAAGAAGCAATGGGATAGGCTTAGAAAAAGGGTCTAATATGGTTCAAATAATTATCAATTGTCTTTTCTATTTTAATGGTTGATTATTACAATATGTGGATGTTATTTAGAAGTAGTTTTGACCCTCATAATTTTTTGATGACTTGATGTATATCTGGTTGATGATAACGCCTTGATGATTCTTACTGATATATGCAATAATCAGATCTGAGAGTGAAAAGTTGGCACAGGTTCAAGGGGAGCATATACTATGCTTCGAATAATGCATTGTTGGCATTATGTTTACTTTAGAAGTCGTTGTTACATAATGATGTTTATCAATGGTGATGATTCTTATGTTTCTTACATGGTGATCTTCATAAGTTCAAGGGGAAGAAAAAAGCTTGAGTACACATATTCATTATTTGATGATGTTAAGTGTCACTCATTTCTGTTATGTTGCTGCCATCATGAACAAATTTCATATGGTGCAGTTATGAACGATTATTAATATAGTTATTGGCTCTCACATGTTATATTGGTTAATGATTGTTGATCTATATGGTATCAAGAAAGTTTGACAAATGGTTGTGAGTTCATGTTTTTCTTTTCACATTGATGAGAAGCTAGATACATATTTCTATCTCTATGCGGGATACATGTATGATTACCTAAATTACACATTGGTCAATAATGTTGGTTGGCCAAGAGAATGGTGTTATTTTAGGTTCCATGAAGACATAGCTATTTGAAGACATGGCTATTTGGAGACATGGCTTACTTAGTGACATAATGATGATGGCTTCTTACTTTATGATGATAGGTTTGATACTCACATTTTTTTATTATCATGGTTGATGCTTATCAGATGTGGGATGTTAGAAAACTCCCTAGTGACAATACATGGTCGATATATTGAGGGTTGTTGTGGAAATATCATGCATCTCTTGCTACGATGATGATGTTATGGTCATGGATGATGATTATGGTGTTTTCACATACATACAATGGTTCTTGTATCACTGCTTGGAGATATGGCATATGGTTAGTTGATACATGGAAGGCTATAGATAAAGGCTTTTTATAACAAAGAAAAGGATAAAATTGGTCTTGATAAGTTCAAGAGAATGAGTTGATATCTATATGTAGCATAATTAGTCACAAGTTGATGATATTAAAGTTACATTATCTTATCTTGCAATTGATAATGGACATATGTTCGTTGTTATTGATGCTGCTAACAAATGCTTATGGTGCTGATCATATATCGTGTATGATAGTTATTGATAACTGTGATGATCTTGTTTAAGTATTTGGTCTTTGTTATCGATGTCATGTATATCATTTGATGTAGAGGTCATGTAAAGACCTATGATGTAATAAATTTCATATTTAGTCATGTATGGAATTTTGAGATCATGTCAAATATGTAATCCCACTTGGTTGGGTGGTTGAGTCAAATATGTATCCCGACATGGTTGGGAGATTAATGTAAATATGGGTCCCTAGTGATAGGAAGGTCCCACTCAGTTGAGTCATAGAGTCATGTAATTCATTTTACATCTGTCAAAAATTGTGGCATATGCTTAGGGGGATAATGATAAGAGAATTCAACATGTTCTCAGGGGGAACATGGTTAGTATGAATATTTAGTAGTTCAGATATGGAAGTCTTTATTTAACATTGGTCAGCCCTTTTCTCTTCATGTCAAAAGGGGAGAGCGGCTTGGTGTTTGCATAATCGTTTGATGTTTTGATGTTATTTACAAGTTGTGGTGACCAAACACCAAAATGGTTGCCATCAAGTCCAAAGGGAGAGATTGTTGGCATTATGATGCATGTGTTGTCCTTGATGGCAACTCACTTGTAAAAAAACAAGTATATGGTAACTTGATGAATCCATAGGTCAGTTGAGAGGTGGCGGAATGATGGGTCAAACAGTGCAGAATCAAAATTTTGATATAGGGAGATTATTGGCTTTATGAATCAACTGTTGTCCTTGATGACAACCTATTTGATGAAATGGAATCCTAGTGGATAAGTTGTCTTTTTATCTACTTGTTAAGGCTATAAAAAATATGTGTTTATAGATGAATCAGTTGAGAGGAATGATAAGGTTGGTAGTTAAAAGGATGTGTTTACAAGAATGAATGGCAGTTCAGAGGAATCAATTCAGAAGAATGAAAAAGTTGGAAGCTCAAGAAATATATGTAGGTTCTATTAAGCTAAGTCATGTATGTAGGTGATTTCAGTGAAGGAAAGTAGCATTTGGATTTTTCACCACGGTATTCTAAATACTAGGGGTTCCTACCATGGTATTGGCCCATAGTAATGAGTGTGACAAAGAATATCCACCCCATCAAAGAATACCATCAAAATAACTATGGTTTTGACTCGACATATTGAAAAAAGCTAAAACTATATAAAGAGGTGAATATCAAAGTGTGTGGGTGTGCAAGTGATGGAACCTTATGAAGCACTAGACCAAAAGAAAATATGCATGTTATGGTTTTTTTATGCTTTGCTTTATCTAAACTAAGTATGCACCTGAGAGTTTGCTGATCGATGAGATCCAATATATCTGAAATAATTATGCACAAATGAATACAATGATGGATAAAGATCGTGAGACCTAAAATGACTTCTCATTATATGATATTCTCATGAATTGACTAGATCAAAGTACTAACACATGTTTTATCTTTGAATATTATGATCTATGTCTTTTTGAAGTTCTAAAGAGATGCAAAATTTTATGTCAAAATTTGCAGGTCTATACGTTGGTTGGTCTCGGGAAAAAAGTGTATATGTGCGGGTTGGACTCTACAAAGTAGTGTATACAAAGTAAGGGTTGTTTCTCATAATGACTAAGAAAATATTATCAGTGTTGTTGTTTTTTTGTTGTCTACCAATGATGTATTCATGAATGATCTGGGTTAAATGATAATGTCTGAAGTAGATTTGACAAAATGATGGAGTTGGATGTGGTTATGAATAGGTTCAATATTACTTTCTGATTATCATTAAAGATCAAGATTACTTTTGTGATTGGTCCAGAATGTTGTAGTAGATCTGAGTATGACTCAATGCTCCTTTTAGAATTGCAGTGGTTAAGTTTTCAGTTTTGAGTATCTTAAGATTTGTATGCAGGTTTCTCTACCAAAAAGCACGTATGAACACAGGTTGCCTTAAGGGAAGTAGCATATACATTTTGGCAAATGAATGATCAGGGATGCAGTTGACTCTGTGTATTGATGCAACATTCTGAGTTTAGTTTTGTGTACTAGTTACAATGATCTGATTGTTCTAGTTAACTGGTTGAATTTTGATTAAGTGTCAGTAGATTGGGTTTTGAGTGAATGGTTGATTGATGATTAGGATATTTAGTTGTGTCATAGGTTTCAGCGATTGATTTATTCAGTTGTGGTTGATTAAGAAATTGATGATTGGGTTTTAGTTATGTCGGACATTGATGATTGGGTTTCAGTGATTGATTGATTCATACGTATCAGAGATGGATGGCACTACTATAGTGATGAGTTACAGTTTGATATTGAGATTAAGTGTTGATAATGGGTCTAGTATGAAAATTTGATGAAGCATGGCCTACAAGTTATTGAAGCAGGTGGATCTAGTATGAAAATTCATAAAACACAGTCCATTGAGGATGCTGAGGGTTGGACCCTTTAGTGAGGAATTCCAAGCTTCCTGCCAATAGTAGCTAGTGATCAGAGTAGGGGGTTGGAGCTCCCTTCTAGTAGAACCTGAAGAAAGAGTGAAGGTTGTAGCACTTCTATAGGTTGGTGCCTGTGTGCTCGAACACGTTATCACTAGTACAAGAACCAGGGGGTTGTAGGAGCTGAAGAATGATCGAAGGTTGTAGCCTTTTGTAGTTGAGTTCTTGTGTACTGATAAGAGTCCACACTAGTACAATATTGTAAACAATTTATCTTTTTATATTAAAAAGAAGAAAAAGACAATAGCAGCAGGTGGTTTTTCTCCCACATTGGGTTTCCACCTTAAATCCTGGTGTTCATGTGTGTTTCTCATGTGTGATGGTTTCTTTTGTGATTACAACACATGGTTACTATTTATCTAATGTTTAATAAATTATTGATGCACTAGCTAAAGACCAACATATGCTGAATTAACTTAACCATAAGTTCACTAGATCTATTCTAGTTGTCTTAAGAACAATCATGCATACACACGGGTTCCTTTCAGTAAAGTTGAGTATAGAAATTTGAATATGAAATGTAAAAAGTAATTGATTTGAAAATACTGATTCACCCGCCCTGCCCTACCACCCACACCTCCACCCCCCCCCCCTGGTGTTTTTCCCAATAGTTCCTATTTCTTATCAACAAAAAGAGAAATATTGGATCTAGCTTCTTGCAAATCTCTTGCAAAGAAGTATATCCTTAAGCTAAATTAATGGCTTAGCTAAGCCACACCTAGGGTTAGCCTATGTCAATCTAAGTGTTAGTACTAAATAACACTACGCCATAACAAATATTATTATACTATCCTCTAATGCAAAATAATATTATTATTATCTTATCTTAGTAACACTAAATTATCGCTATAGTTAATCGAATATTAATCCTAAAAGAGTATTCTTATACATAATATTATTCTATTATATTTTATGTCTAAAACTAATATACAAATTATTTAAATAATAGGTTATGTAACACTACAGTCTATTCTATATATGGTTTTACTATATATTATTAATATATGTAAAAAGATATAATGTCAATTGGATATACAATTAGATGTTACAAAATATCAAATGTGTTACATATTGTTTATACAAATTTATATACAAATATGCATATTTCTTTTTGGTTGATTTTGAATGATTTAAAGACAAATTTAGATCAATCAAAGGAATTGATCAATATGTGAGCTCAATTTGTCCATCAAAAGAAATACAAAAGAAGATCTATAGTAAGATGAAAAATGGATGAAAAGTGAAACCTATCTCAACTAGGTGAGAAGAGTCGCACAATTAATCAAGAGCAAATTATGTAATACAAAAAGTGGGTAAGGTTTTATCACCAAAAAATGATCATGTAGCCATTTCTAACTAGGTGGATCAAAATACACCATGTAGATTTAATTTTACCATTGTAAAATCACTTTCACTGTAGAAAATAATTTAGTAAACCACTTTTATTAAATTATTTTCTGATTTAAATAGAAAATACTCCATGAGAATAATTAGATAAATCATTATTTCTTTAATTTTATCTAGGAATGATTATTAAATCCTTATTTAATAATTATTCTTTGCCACATTTGACAAAATCCCTTAGGAATATTTAAATAAGTTACTATTTATCTAAATTTCCTTATTTATATTATTAAGAATAATATTAAAATCACAATTTAATAATTATTTTGATTTCACACCTTTCTTATTTCTCACAAAATAATTAATAAATCATTTTATTTGTTAATTATTTCTAAATAAAGGTATTTAACCATTTTAAATACTTTTTCCCTCTCAAATAAATATAATAAAGTATTCCAAGTAGTTAGATATGAATTTGTTTAATAATATTTTATTATTCTCCATTTTCAAGTTTAACTCCACACATTGCTATAAAAAGGAGGGTTTTCCATTCATTCCTCACCATGATCATAATCATCATCAACATTATCGTCAGTTTTCCTGAGCTCCCATTTTGGCTTCTCTACTTTTGTTTGGGTTTTTCACATATTGAGAGAGAGAATCAATTTCTGAAGCATCAAGAACTACTAGATACTTTCCAATTTGGTTATTATACTAGATACTTTATATTGTTGCTTTTTGTTTTGGATTTTATCTTCTTTTAGAAGAGATTTTCTATTTTTGTTACATATCTGAATTGATAGTAGCCATCAAGTTGTTGTTAGGGTCACTTGTCACCTAGTGACTTAAGTGAAGTATTTTTGGTACACCTTCCAAGAATTTTCACAGTAACAAATGGTGACTACACTAGTGTAATAACAATGTTCTTTGGTGACTAAAGTTTCAGAAAATTTCATGGTTTTTGATCTAAAAATGGGGTAGTAAAGGCTTCTTGTCAGGCTTACAAGAACCTCTCCCACTTCCAAAGCTTATATATTCCAAAGATATCATCATTAACCAATTGCAAAATTAATAATGCTTGAAATAGGAGTATGCTTGTGTTTATTTTTAACTGTTTAGCGCTTTAAATTTAGTTATTTATGCTGATATGTAAATACATGTGATAGTAAATAATGCAGCAATACAACAAACACATAGAACAACAATATAATATGGAGTTCACCCAAAAATCTTAGGCTACATCTCCTTGAGCTCTAGTCAACTCGATTATGCTCTTTGAGATTATGGCAAAGTCCTTTTACAAGCTCCATGCTCAACTCCACTAGTTTACACTGAACACAATGGGCTTAGAACAACATCTTATCCTTGGCTCTGAAGCTCACCAACTTTCTAGCTGTGGCTCTAATTCTAGCTCTTGGCTCTGGCTCTGGCTTTCACTCTGGCTGTGGGTCTTGGCTCTGGCTCATGGCTCTGGCTCTGGCTCTAGCTCTGGCTCTGGATCTTGGCTCTGGCTCATGGCCCTAGCTCTAGCTCTAGCTCGGACTCTGGCTCTGGCTTTGGCTCTCGGCTCTGGCTCGTGGCTCTAGCTATGGATCTAACTTTGGCTCTCGCTCTGGGTCTTCACTATCTCTCAGCTTTTGCATGCCTTTGTAATTCGCTTAACCTCCAAGCGACTGTCTCAACAACTTTCAGCTTTCTCAGTTGCTTGTGTTGCTCACTACCTGTGCTACCCCTTAATCATGCTCTTTGGCTTCTTTGAGGCATTCTCTTGGCTCTGCGGCTTCCCCAGTTGCTTCTCTGCATGAAATCATTCCTCTATGGCTCTGCTGCTTCTTGTGCTCCTTGTCACTTTAAATGGCCATCTGGCTCTGTGGCTCTATGGCTCTCTCTACGTTAAAAATGCATCATTGCCTATAAAATGCCCGCTTGCAGTGTGGCACAATGATCAGGGGCAGTTACAAAGGAATCAGGGCCTTCCTTCACACAAAACATGAAAATGGAACAAAATTCCAATACACAGAAATTTACCGAAAATACACTATCGAGCGCAAAATCCCAGACTTCAAATTCTATTAAATTGTGCTCATATCCCTATCGGGTCCACCCTTTTATGGCTTTCATAAGGCCACCATTTATCTGCGTGATCTCTGATCCAACAGTTGATAGCCATTTCAGGTGGCTTATGTGCATGGAGGTTACTCACACAAAAAGGAAATTTTCACTCTTTTACGCCATGCCATGTGTTAGCCAGTGTATGCGATCGGGCGAAGCCCATCCAATACTACTTACTGCCTGAGGCCTGCCCGAAATCTTACTTACCAAAAAACTCAAATAACCCAAAGCCACATCTATAAGCCTTTCGGGTCTGGCTTTATCGCTCCAGGTCATTTCTTTTGTATTTCAGTTTTATAACAAAAAAGTGCGAATACACAGAAAAATCTTGAAAATCTTAATTTCAAAACTTATGAAATCGAGTCCATAATCCCTATCGGGTCTAGGCCTTATCAGCTTATCACAAGTTGTGTTCCTAACGGCCCTTTGTATCGGGGATCACTGATGACCTGGTTGTCAATCTGCCAGTTCGCCAATCGTTGATGTCACACCTCGCGTATCGCATCGGCCGGGGTCTACATACCTACTCCTTCGATCACCAATCGGCCAATCACTCTGATCACCAATTATTGCAATTGTATAATTGCAATCACATTATCCCAAGTCTGGGGTACCGATATCGCATACATGCCTTCCTCTGATGCGATGAGTCAGAGATTGTTGATCGAGGGTCATTCCACCGTGGCCTTAAGTCCACCACTTTTCAGATTTGCAATGCGATTTTCTAAAGGAGCCTTTTAGGCCATTTTTAGAGGAAATGCCTCCTTTTTCAAAGGACAAAGGAAATCATATTTCTGTGATAACTTCTTCATCCGAAGTCCATTTTAGACCATTCAAGTTGTAGTAGATTCAAAATGAGAAGATCTATGTAATGGGACTATTTCCAAGAGCATCCTTGGACTTTCATTTTCCTTTGTGAGGAACACTTCAAAGATAGATGTCTATCCAAGACCCATTTTGGATCACACCTTCCCATTAAAATAGCTTTTGGACTCCAAAAAAAGGACATACTGATCTGAATATTCAATGAGAGTAACAACACGCTCTTCTTTAGCCTCCATACACTTGCCTTGCGTAGTGCCTCTGAACCAAAGCCTTTGATCACTCTCCTTCCTAGATGTGCTGGTCCTTTTGGGAAGAACTATTTTCCTCCTTGACTTCATGTAGAACTCCTACTGAGATGGTCAAAGAAGGTAGTTTGAACTTCTCTTCCTTGATCATTGATCCAAGGTGGCTCAAACAAAGGTGAAGTTACATCTTCTTCACATAATTCTCATTTGTACCTGTTTGACAAGCTATCAACAACAACTATTAACAACAAAAGAAATACAGACAACAACTGGATGGCCTAAACTCCTGCTTCAACAAAATAAATAGATTTCACATCTTGTTAACACCTCCATGTTCTTACATCTACATACAAATGATCGACTATATAACAAGCCCACAAAACATGCCTTTAAAACAAATGACCCTTCAAGTCAAGCATGTAGAAAAAGACCATTAGGACTCCTTTTCAAAAGATGAAACTCTTCATCGTCATCTCCATCTTGGAGACCAAGTTAACTTCTCCCAATCCAACATTGCATCACATGCATGCCAAAGAAATAAACCCTGCAAGTTAACTACACATACATGTTCAAATACAAGAAAATCATTAGCATCCCTGTGTTCATGCACATCAATCTTATGCATGCATTTCATCCTTTAACTTTCGCTTAAGCACACTCTACTTTTGAATATGAAATGAAATATAATGTTGCATCAACAAAGTGAGTCTCCTACTCAACTTTTCCATTCACTTCCTGGCAAAATCCTGCAACTTGCATTCCATTAATAAAGAAATGCAAATAGATGCATCAATAGACATGCAATCTTAATTGGATAAGAACTCTAACCATTTTTTACCAATCCATTTCAAAGGTCTTTCCTTTGTGTACACATCAGCATCAACATCTGAATCATCCTAAAACACATGATTCATGGAAGCTTCCTTTCTATTTCTTCCATCTTCTCTTTCCACTTTCTTCAGCATTTGTGGAAGCATTGTTAGATTCAAAGCCCAACATCTTTCAACAAGATGCCTTAGCTTATGGCAGTAAGTGAAACACATGTGCATCCTCTTGACAGCATGAGTTTCCTTGTCCAATGGACCTTTGGCTTCTTGCTTCTTTTCCTTCATAAGTTTCCTGTTTGTGGCCATTCTCTTCCAACATCTAGGAATATTATGGTTATCCAAACCACAAAAGGAACATGCAATTATTTTCCCATATCTATGTGGATATTTACCATGCTGAACATGATCAAGAGGAATATGATTAGAACCATATTTATACCTTTATCTTTCACCTTTATTGCCTTCATGAGGAGGTGAATCAAATGAAGAAGTAGCTCCCTTTGGAACACCATCAATCTCTTCAAGGCTATTAGAGTTTCCACAACTCTTTGGTTCAAGCGTGTGCTTCTAAACACTTGCATCCTACAAATGATATTTCAAGCTATTGAATTCCTCCTAAATATAATTTTCACACTCTCGAGGCAGAAGACCTGAAATGCAACTCCTTCTTGGAGTTGTTTCAGTCACCATCGAGGCAGCTTTGGAACTTTCTCCATAAGACTGTTCATATCCAAGACAACAATACTTAGGACTTTCCTCAACTATTATTGGCTCAACAATACCTTGTGCATGTTTGCCCAAGCCTTTTCCTTCATAGCCCATCTTGGACATTAGCTTGGAACCTATACCCCTATTATGTTTTTCAAAAGAACCAATATAAGCATTATTAGAATAATTTGAAGACAACCAGGAACTACTTACCTCTTATTCAAGCTAATACTTGACTAAGGTTCATATTTCAGGTTCATATTTGCAATATGAAGTTGCCTCTCCATTTCCTGCAATTTGTCAGAAATCTAATGCTTCTCTTCCTCCACAGAATTCAACTACTCTCTAAGTATGTTGCTCTTCCTTCCATCCTCATACATTTCCCTCACCATATCCATCACGGTGAAGAAGTCTTTCTTCTTGTCTTCATCAAATAATCTTGTGAAGAAAGAAGAATTTGAGGACTCACTTGTAGAAGTAGTGATTATTCCAATGAAAAAAAGAACTTCAAACAAGATTAATAAAGATCTTATTCATCAACCTTTTGCAACAATCCTCTTGCACTTCAAGGATTGTCTTGAGGTCCTTTGGGATAAGAAGAATTACTTCATCCCTTCTTCCTTTATGTCCTCTCCTGGACTAAGTTATCAATAGCTTTCCCTTCACCTCTGTAAACTCAAACAATAGTCAGTCTGCAAAAAAGCATACAATCAACCTTGGACTGTTTAAACACCTTCCAAACAAGCAATCTTTGCTTTGTCAATCAAGCATCCTGCTTTGATATAACCTTCTTTGAAGGTGGAGTTAATCAATCTCTGGCTCTGATACCACCTGATCTGAAAATGGGGCACTAAAGGCTTCTTCTCAAGCTTACACGAACCTCTCCCACTTCCAAAGCTTATATATTCCCAAGATATTATGATTAACCAATTGTGGAATTAATAATGCTTGAAATAGGTGTATTCTTGTGTTTATTTTTAGCTATTCAGCTCTTTAAATTTGGTTGTTTATGCTGACATGTAAATACATGTGATAGTAAATAATGTAACAATAAATCAAACACACAGAACATTAATATAATATGGAGTTCACCCAAAACTCTTCGACTACATCTTGTTGAGCTCTAGTCAACTTGACTAGGCTCTCTGGAATTATGACAAGGTCCTTTTACAAGCTCCACACTCAACTCCACTTGTTTACACTAAACACAATGGGCTTAGAATACCATCTTATCCCTAGCTCTTAAGCTATCCAGCTTTCTGTCTCTAGCTCTTTCTCTAGCTCTCGGCTATGGCTCTAGCTCTGGCTCTAGCTCTGTCTCTTGGCTCTGGCTCGTGGATCTGGATTTGTCTCTAGCTCTAGCTCTGGCTCTGGATCTAGCTCTTGGCTCTGGCTCATGGCTCTGGCTCTAGCTCTAGCTTTGGCTCTAGCTCTAGCTTTGGCTCTAGCTCTGGCTTGTGGCTCTAGCTCTGGCTCTAGCTCTGGCTCTAGCTCTGGCTCTTGGCTCTCTCTCGGCCTCTGTGTGCCTCTATAATTCGCTTGACCTCCAAGTAACTATCTTAGCAACTTTCAGCTCTCTCAGTTGCCTGTGCTACCCGCTACCTGTGTTGCCCCTCAATTGTGCTCTCTAGGTTCTTTGAGGCATTCTTCTAGCTCTGCATATTCCTTAGCCATTTCTCTATGTGAAATCATTCCTGTGTAGCTGTGTGGCTTCTTCTGCTCCTTGTCTCTTCGACTAGCCATCTGACTTTGTGGCTCTATCTACGTTACAAATGCATCATTACATATAAAACGCTCGCTTGCATCGTGGCACAATGATTAGGGGTAGTTACAAAGGAATCAGGGCCTTCCTTCAGGAAAAACCTGAAAATGGAACAAAATTCCAATACATAGAGATTTACCGGAAATACACTATCGAGCGCAAAATCCCAGACATCAAATTCTATGAAATCATGCTCATATCCCTATCGGGTCTGCCCTTTTATGGCTATCACAATTCCACCGTTCATTTGCATGATCTCTGATCCAACAATTGATAGCCATTTCTGGAGGCTTATGTGCACAGAGATTACCCACTCGAAAAAGTAGTTTTCTCTCTCCTGCGCCATGCCACGTGCCGGCTAGTGTACGGGATCGGGTACAGCCCATCCAATACCACTTACCACCTGAGGACCGCCAAAAATCATGCTTACCACAGACTCAAATAACCCAAAGTTGCATCTATAAACCTTTTGGGTTTGACCAGGTCATTTCCTTTTCATTTTAGTTTTAAAACGGAAATGCGTGAATACACAGAAAAAGCCCGAAAATTCAGATTTCAAAACTTCTGAAATTGGGTCCACAGTCCCTATCCAGTCTGGGCCTTATCAGCTTATTGTAGGTTGCGTGCCCAATGTCCCTTTGTATCAAGTATCACCGATCACCCGCTCCGTCGATCCGCTAATCTGATATTGATCTAAGACAATTAATAAGGTATTACAGACTTATGTGCATGGATGTGCCTATGTTATTTTATGCAACGGATCGATAAGATTGTGAAATACACAAGCAATGAAGTAGTTAAAGAAAACATAATAGGAAAACATATAAACACAACAAGTTTAATAAAGAGTTCACCCAATACTCCTGGGCTACGTCTCCTAGTCCAACCTTCAGTGGTGGCCTCTCTATTATGTTTTCAAAGTAGATTTTTTACGATAGTGAGCTCAATTTGAGTCTCACCCAATAGATATAAATCAGCAAGATGGTACTTGGATCCGCCAAGTCTCTATAGTACACAGACTCTCCTTACTAACTTTGACCCCTATTGGTCATAGTAGTATGAGCCCAATCTGAGACTCACACATGAAAAGTGTTACAAAGGAGTGTGCTTGAACCTATCAAGCCTTCTCTAGAGCACACAGACTCTCTGACTCTCTCTATATCTATCTTGACTCTGGCTTGATGCTACCTTGCCTTATGTAGGTCAATTCGGATTCTTGTCTCTGCTTTCGACTTACTGCCTACTTTTCTCTGCTCTTATCTTTTTGCCCTCTACTTCACTTCTCTCTCTGTCAGTTTGTGGCTTTAAAGCCAATATTCTTTCTGACTATTCATTTCTGCTTACCAGCTTTTGAGTTCCCCTACCTCTATCTGTTTGAATCCCTCTGTTCTATGTAATTAGTCATTGTATAATGCCTCATAGGGATGTGGCCACCTATTTCATAACGGATGAGTGTCAATTCTCTTGGACATATTTGAAATGACTTTTTTTTCTATTAACTCCAAGAATGCCCACAAAACACGACCTTTTGCCAACGCATCATCCATATCGAACTCCAAATCCTATACAACTTTGCCTATTAACCTTGTCAAATCTGATCATCCATCAAAATGTGTCTCCGCCATTGATCTGGGGCCTCAAAATCCTATGGTCATCATCCATATTGGGCAGATAAGTAACATGACATTTACCTGTCCGATGTGAGAAATTTTCTCTCTCTTCTACTGGACGCATGGCAACCATTGTATGGCATTGGGTTGGACTCAATTGAAATTGCTTGCTGCTCAAAGCCCTTCCGATATCCTGCCAGTTTTTGTGGGACCCAGCATCTGACAGAATTAGAATGATATCTGTTGCATTTTATGATATTTCAGGTTCGGGTGCTTGTGGCCTTTCCTTCTTTAAGGGGTTTTCCCTGCGATATGCTTGTCACTAATCGCATATCGAAAACAACCCTTGTTTCTCGAAATGGCCTTAAGATTTGCTAATTTGCGATAGCGCATGTTATCATGGGCCGACGGTCAGCGCGCTTGACTGACTGTCCTCATTGCTCCGCACTGATCCCAAATTGCAACTGTTATGAGGATACCTCCAATAAGCTTGATCTTCACAAGATTTGTAACCTTTGGCATAATTTGAACAGTTCATGAAAAATTATAGTGTTCTACGATCCAATTTGGATCACGGCCTTCCCACTGAAAGAATATTTTGGACCACCAAAAGTTTGTTTTTAAGCATCAATCAGGTGAGGATATAGATTCCTTGCTTGACCAATTTCTATCCATCTTGCACTACTTGGTTTTGAACCTTTGAGTCCAATCCTGAGGTACTCAGCATCCCCTTTGCGCATAGTTTTTACCTTCCTGTCTAGAATTGTATCTTCTTGCAATTCATTGAGATATTCAGGCAACAGGTCATCAATAGAAGGCAACTGACTCTGCTCTTCAGGATCTTCAATCAATGAAGGTTCAAACAGTTTCAAGCTTTTTGCATTAACTAATGAATATATGTGCATGTAAGCTAGAGAATCAAGGCCAAAAGCATTCTCACGAGTTTTCTCAGGTATCTTGAAAGTTCCATACCATATTGGCTTCAGCTTCTTACCTTCACTTTGCATTCTGTCTTTGCTGATATACAGCCAGACTTGATCACCAACTTGGAAACTATGCTCAATTCTATGCTTATCATGCGTTGCCTTGTACTTGGCTTGGCTCTTTTCCAGCTATTCCTATACTGCCTGGTGAATCTCTTGGATTTGTTCAATGAACTTGGTTGCCTTGTCTATGTCACTGTCTCCATCAATTGCTATGTCTTTATAAAAGACAAAATCCAAGGGAGACCTTGGTATGAAACCAAAATAGGTCTCAAAAGGAGATCTATATGTAGAAGAATGTTTAGCTCGGTTGTAAGCATGCTTCAAATAACACAAATGTTCATCCCAAAGCTTGGGATGTTGCAATAGCATCTGAGCAACTGGATCACTGTCCTGTTGACCACCTTTGTTTGGCCATTTGTTTGTGGATGAAATGTTGTACTCTTCTTTAGTCTAGTGTCCATCGATTCCCACAGACTCAACCAAACTTTCCCAACAAATCGGGAATCTCGATCAGATACAATGGAAGTGGATGATCCAAAATGAACCCATACATGCTAAAAGAACAACTTTTTTGTTTGTTCAGCTGTAATCTGTTTGTTACAAGGTATTAAAATACACATTTTATTGAACCTATCCATAAAAACATATAAATAATCATGACCTTTTCTAGATTTAGGCAGTCCCCCTACAAATTCCATTGAAACACTTTCCCAAGGATGAGAAGGAACTGGTAGTGGATTGTACAAGCCTAGTTTTCTATTGTTGGGCTTTCTTCTAGCACACGTGGTCCACCCTCTTACATATCTAGAAATTGTTTCATTCATTTTTGGCCAATAACAAAATCTTTGCAGTTGTGCAACTGTTTTACTTACACGAAAGTGACCTGATATTAGAGAAGTGTGTGCTTCTTGAATTATCTTTTCTATTTTAGTTTGAGGAATGCATAACTTTCCAAAATGATACAAGACTTGGTCCTTAACATGATAATCCAATTATTCTACTTATTTTCCATGACTTAACGTTACATATACATCTTTAAAATCTATATCTTGAGCATACTATTCAATGTAGCTTTCATGCAATACTGAGTTATGCTTAAGTATAGTGGATGCATTTATGATTGGTCTGGACAACATATCTGCAACTTTATTGTGTATGCCCTTTTCATATCTGATGACAAGATGAAACTGTTGTATAAAACCCATCCACCTATAGTGTCTTGATTGCTACAACTTAGTTTGTGAGTGGAAATATTGAAGTGGTTGATAATCAATATTTATAATTGTCTCTTTGCCCATTAAATAATGTTTCCACTTTTTCACACTTTGTACTAATGAATACAATTTTTTATCATATGTGGAATAATTAACTACTACAAAATTAAATGTCTCATCATGATAACATATGAGTTTACCATGCTGCATCAAAACTGCTCCGATGGCATAGTCACTAGCATTTGTTTTAATCTCAAAGGGTCTTTGTAGATCGAGCAGTGCTGGTACTGGTGTTGTGCTAATATTTTATTTTAAGGTGTTGAAGGCTTTCTGTTGTTTGCCTCCCCACTGAAACACCTTGTTCAATCATGTTAAAGAATGTATGGGAGCTACAATCATGGAAAAGTTAGCAATAAAATTTCTCCAATACTGTGTTGCTCGTAGGAAGCTTCTAAATTTTGTAACAAATTTGGGTTTCGGCTAGTTTATAATGACTACAACCTTAGAGGGATCTAACTTCAATTCACCACCCCCTACAATATGACCCAAATAATTCAAAGATGTTTTTCCAAATTCACATTTTGATAGCTTAACATAAATATTTTATCTTTTCAAAACATCTAGAGTCTGCTTTACATGCTTCAAATGTTCTTCCCATTTTTTACTAAATGCAAGAATTTCATCTAGATATAGATTGAAAAATTCATCAATAAAAGGCCTGAGTACATCATTCATTACTCTCATGAAAGTAGCAAGAACATTAGTTAAGCCAAAAGGCATAACTAACCACTCATACAATCTTTGCTTTGTTTTGAAAGCAGTCTTCCATGCATCTTGTTCTGCAACTATGACCTGATCATAGCCACTATGCAAGTCTAACTTGGAAATGTAAACAACTTCTACAATTGATTTAATAGATCATCTATGCGAGGAAGGGGATAACGATTTTTTATCGTTATCTTATTTAGTGCTCGATAATCAATGCACATTATCCATGAGCCATCTTTCTTTCTCACCAAGACAATTGTAGACCCACATGGTGATGTGTTAGGTGTTATGAACCCTTTCTCGAGTAGCTCCTATACTTGCTTCTTGATTTCTGCATTCTCTAAAGCGGACAACCTATACAGTCCGATGTTAGGCAATGGAGCATCTTGCTGCAAATTAATATGATGTACTATTTCCTTTTTGGTGGCATACCTTTAGGTTCTTGGAATAGCATATCATATTCTGAAACAAATTTTTCTAAATCAACTTCTTGTTTAGCATTATAGCCTTCAAATACATTGGTTTTATCAGGTCCCTTTTCCTTTACAACCATCAGTAAAAATTGTTTGCATGAATTTACAATCGTTTTGATCTGCCCTAAGTTTATGAGAGTATAATTATTCTTGAGTTCATGAGCTCTTACAATATATTCATTTCCATCTTTAATGAGTTGATACTTGTTTTTAGCTCTATATAAAATGCCTTTTTATCATACAAGTAAGGACTTCCTAAAACAATTCCACATATATCCAAGGGAACAATGTTGAACTCAACCTCATCTACAAATGATGACCCAAAAGAAAAGCTAAGTTTACATTGTCTAGTCACTTGTAGCTTTGATTTATCACATATCCAACCCAATGGATATGGATTCTTATGAGGTGTGGTTTATAATCCCAGTTTCTTTACAATTGCTTCAGAAATTAAGTTTACTTGTGAACCACTATCAAACAAAGTATCAATCTTTTGATGCTTGGAAATAACTCTAATATGAAGAAGCTCATGTCCTTTCCTCTCATTTTCTTCATTATCAGTAGATTGTGAAGAATTACTAGTAGATGCTTAAGAATTTTCACCTTTTATACCTGTGGTTGTGATTGTTGTTTCATCCGCTGAGTCTAACCTCAAATACTTATGAATAGCTACAACAATCTTCTTATTTTCACCATCATCTTTCTTAGGTTTTAACTTCGGATGTAGAATCCAGCAGTGTTCATCATCATGCCCATCCTTCTTGCAATGAGTACATGAAGGTTTGGTTTTTTGTATAGCATTTGTCTTCCTCTCTTTCCATTTCTACTTTCTCTTTTCCTTGTTATTGTTTGCAGTGGGTTTTGATGATCCCCCAACTTCTGGGTTCACATTCTTAACTCTAGCCTCTAGATGTGTAGCCTGAATAGATACCTCATCTATACAAGTAGGATGAAACATGAGAATGGTGTGCTTTAAATAGCTGTGTAGACCACCTATATACTTCAACAAAGTTTCAGGTGAGACGAAAGAAATTCCTAGAATCAAAGCTCTTTTTCTAAATTCTTGGGTGTAACTTTGTACACTTTTTCCTTTTAATTGGCGAAGAGTTTTCCAACTCATCATACCTTGTTGCATATAGTCTAGTGGATAGAATTTTTTTTTTAATGGCATAAACAAATTCATTTTAGGTAGAAAGAATTTTACCATGCTTCTTCAAATCAGCTTGTGTCCTGCCTTCCCACCATACTAGGGCGGTGCCTCCAAGGCATAGGCTAGCCAGTTGAATCTTTCTCCTTTCTGAATCGATGTTCTACACTTTGCAATATACATCAATCTATTTAATCTAGTTATCTAGCTTTTCTGCATTCAATTCTCCGTCATAAACTGGCAAATCAAGCTTCACATCTAATTTAATCAAAGGTTTCTTCTTTTTCTTTTCAGGTCTTTCTTTACGTTAAGAATATTATGATCATGGTGATGATGGGGGAGATCGTGGAGAGGGCTTCTCTTCTTTTCCTTTGCCTTTTGGGTGGGCAACTAGAAGAGGTTCTTCTACTCCTTTATCTTTTTTGGAGGTTGATGACTCTTCACATCTACCTCTCTTAAATTCTCTATACATTTCTTCTACCATGGCTCTCATGGTCATGAAACTGTCCATGAATTGGGAGTCTGATTCCAAGAGACTTTCATCTGCCATCTTCCTCCTAGGATAGACTCTTCCAATTTCTAAGTTAGTTTCAATCAACTCTCCTTCTCCTAATTTAAACTTTGTCCTAGTTAGTATTCAATAAAAAAAAATCGAGCACACGCTTGTCTAACCTTACCGACCTAGAGCTCTGATACCACTTGATCTGATATTGATCTAAGACAATTAATAAGGTAATGTAGACTCATGTGCATGGATGTGCCTATGTTATTTTACACAACGGATCTATAAGATTGCGAAATACGTAGGCAATGAAGCAATTAAAGAAAACATAACAGGCAAACATATAAACACAACAAGTTTAATAAGTAGTTCATCCAATGCTCCCGGGCTACGTCTCCTGGTCCAGCCTTTAGTGGTGGCCTCTCTATTATGTTTTTGAAGCAAATTTTTTACAACGGTGAACTCAATTTGAGTCTCACCCAATAGATATAAATAAGCAAGATGGTACTTGGATCCCCCAAGTCTCTGGACTACACAGACTCTCCTTACTGACTCTTAACCTCTATTGGTCACAGTAGTATGAGCCCAATCTAAGACTCATACATGACAGGCATTACAGAGGGGTGCACTTGAACCTCTCAATCCTTCTTCAGAGCACGCAGACTCTCTAACTCTCTCTGTCTCTATCCTGACTTTGGCTCGATGCTGCCTTGGCTTCTGCAGGTCAGCTCAGCTTCTTGTCTTCGCTTTTGGCTTACTGCCTAATATTCTCTGCTCTTAGCATTCTTCTCTGTACTTCACTTGATTCTCTCTCTGTTAGTTTGTGGCTTTAAAGCTAATTTTCTTTCTGATTGTTCATTTTTTCTTCTCGGCTTTCCAGTTCCCCTGCCTCTATCCTTTTGAATCCAGTCACTGTATAATGCCTCACAGGGAGGTGGCCACCTATTTCATAATGGATGAGTGTCAGTTCTCTTGGACATATTTGAAAAGACCGCTTTTTATGTTAACTCCAAGAATGGCTGTGAAACACAACCTTCTTCCAACGCATCATCCATATAGGACTCCAAATCCTATACAACTCTGCCTATTAACCTTGTCAAATCCAATCATCCATCGAAAGGTGTCTCTGCTGTTGATTCAAGGCCTCCAAATCCTATGGTCATCATCCATATCGGGTGGATAAGTAACATGATGTTTACTCATTTGATGTGAGCAGTTTCTTCTCTCTTCCATTGGATGCATGGAAACCATTGTATGGCATTGGGTGGGACTCAGTTGAAACCGCTTACCGCTCGAAGCCCTTCTGACATCTTACCGGTTTTTGTGGGAAAAGTAGCAACAACAATAAACATATAAACGCAAATGTTTATTCTGGAAAACCCCAAATCTGGGGAAAAACCCAACCTAATAAGATCTTATTAACATTGGCCAAAACTCTGGCCAATTTGACCAAGTGAACCTTCACCGCTCACCTCTAGGTCTTGCCTTACAATGAAGTACTTCCAGCCTTTTATAAGCTCCATTACATATAATACCACGGACAAAATACTATGAGTGCACAATACCATTTGCCCCAAAACCATCACTGTTTAACCTGGTCAACTTTGACTCTATCCTGAGTCAATTTTACCTAACATGATGGGTTTTCCCTGCATATTAGAAATGACCCCTATTTCTTGAAACGACCTCTCGATTTGCTAATTTGCGATAGCGTGCATTACCATGGATTGACGGTTTTCATGCTTGAACGATGGTCCTCATTGCTCTATGCTGATCATAAATTGCAACTATTATGAGGATACCTCCAATAAGCTTGATCTTCACAAGATTTATAGCCTTTGGCATAATTTGAAGAGTTCATGAAAACTTAGAGATTGTTCTAGGATTCAATTTGGATCATCTACCGATCACTGATATCGCACCTCGTGTATCGCATCGGTAGGGCTCTATGTCCCTACTCCATCGATCGCCGAATGGCCGATCGCTCTGATCACTGATTATCGCAATCGTATAATCACATTATCACAATCGCATTATCGCAACTCTGGAGTCCCGATATCGCATACATGCTTGCCTCCAATGCGATGAGTCAGAGATCATTGATCGGGGGTCCTTCTACCCTGGCCTTAAGTGTACTCCTTTACACATTTGCGATGCAATTTCCTTAAGGAGCCTTTTAGGCCATTTTTAGAAGAAATTCATCCTTTTTCAATGGACAAAGGCAATCTTCTTTCTGCGATAACTTCTTCATCCGAGGTCCATTTTAGCACATTCAAGTTGCAATAGATTCAAAATGAGAAGATCTATGCAATGGGACTATTTCCAAGAGCATCCTTGGACTTCCATTTTCCTCTGTGAGGAACATTTCAGACTTAGAAGTCTATCCAAGATCCATTTTGGATCAGTTTTATTTAGCTAGTTTTAGCCTCTCAATTTCTATTTATAGTATTAAACTTTATTTTGTCAAATTTCTAGTTTCTAGTTGGTTTCTGGTCTTTTCCACAGATCGTAGGTACCAACCAAATAGGAGATGGAAAAATTTGTTCAAGATATGTTGATTGAGACTCACAAGAAAAGAGAACTCTTTTTAGTGCCACAAGTGAGTTCCAAAGTGCACTTTTTGGCCATAAAACTGCATTTTCATCAGAAACAGGTGAGTGCTTGCATTTTGTACCTTTTTTGGAAATTTTTCAATTCTTTTATAGATTTTCCAAGAGTGTTGTCTGTAGACTAGTTTGGGTACCTTATCTATATTTTCAGTCTCCCTTAGGCCTAGATCCACTTGATTTGTCTCTTTGAGGAAGGAGAAAACCCCCTAGGGTTTAGAGTACACCTCCACATTGTTAGGAAGAGATTTGTTGAGTGAGGAGTCTAGGGTTTTCAGCATTTTCAAACATTGATTTTCATATCTGATCCATTACTTTTCAGATCTCTTGGATAGGTTTGTTTTACCTTTTCTCCATTTAAAGTTTTGGTTTTCTATTTCCCTCTTAGGATCCCCTTGAGAATCCTAAGTTTTAGAGCTTCACACCTATCCTTTGTAGCATTTTTCACCTTTGATTTTTGTTGTTTCTCTACATCATTTTTAATATTTTACAGCCTTTAGATCCTAGTACCTTCACATTAGATCCTTTTTTCTTCATTATGTGTCTTTGAGTAGCTTGTTTTCCCTCTCTTTCTTAGCTTCTTAGTAGCCCTTGTGGGTGGGGTTTTTTGTGCTTTATTGATTGTTTATTTTTCTATCATTTTCAGATTATTTACTGTACTTTATCATTTTATGTTCAGTAGCACATGGCATCACGAAACATGCTTAATTAAATCATCCACTAGATGCATCATTTTCACACATTCACACCTTAAGCGAACACGAGCTTGGTTAACACCACCAAGCCAAGACTTGAAACACTACACCTTAATAAATCAACACACATAGATTAAGCCCACTTGGGCATGAAGGCCAAACAATCCTTGTAGTGTATGTTTAGGGTCAATGGGATAGGCTTCCAATAACACCCATTAATCACTTTCATTCACACATAGAAGTTGACATATTAGGGAGCTTAAAATCCTTCACCATGCCATGGTCAAAGACGGAGTGTGTCAGAAGCCTGATTCGGAGGGGGTTAGGCTAGGTCACCACGCGAGCAGTCCTCCTCAAGGCTACCCAACCTGCGGCAGGGAATTTCATGCGGTGGCTGACTACCAAGAAGCTCAAGATTCGACCAACCCCATGGGACAAAGGTAACTATAGTGACCAATATTAGGAAAACACCCTATAGGATTGGCTGTGGGAAGCAATGGGTCCTCTACCCCACCTTTATCTGGACAATTATTCTTATGGGGATCAGAATCCATCAATTATAAAGTTCTTTGGAAGATGATCTGAAATAATAGATCTAGGATTGTTTGAGGATTTAGATCACCTATATGCTAGAGGTATTTTTATTCGATAGGACATGTTTTCTTGTATTAGATTAATATCATTAACATAGTTATTTTACACTTGGCACCACTACACTAGGTGTTTTCTTGTTGTTCATTTCTCTTTTATTCCTATCATCACCCTTTTTTTTAGACACCATTTCACCTCCAAGGCATTTGTCACATCGAATTCAAGGTCCTCCCCTCAATTCTCGTTAGGACACATTACTCCTCCATGTCGAGTTAGATTTTAGCCTCCTAGTCCTCCATCGAGTCATCATCCTAATTCTGATTCTGATTCTGATTCTACTTGTTCGTCCACATCATCCTGTCATTCCACATCTTCTCCAACCCCAGATCATCACCATGTTAGACACCAGTATGGGTGCAGGAACCTAGGGTGGTAACGCAGGTGCTAAACAGGGTACCCCCACCAATGTCGTCACTCCTACTCCCTTACTTCCTTTTATGGCTTGTTTAAGTCTGCCAAATTTTAGCAAGCTTATCAATGATCCTCTTCTCCATGATCCCACATGGCCAACAATTCCTACCAAACTCCCTTCAGACATCTTCACATTTGAAGGTAATCATGGAGAAGATCTAGCTAATCATGTTCACTCCTTCCATATGTGGTGTTCAACCAATTCCATTACCGACACCTCCACCCATGTTCATTTGTTCTAACACATGCTCACTAGAGCTGCTGCTAAGTGGTACATTGACTAGCCTAGAGTAACCAATTCCACTTTTGTGACTCTTTCCACAACCTTTCTTTCATATTTCTGTTTACCTCTCCATTATGAGACCAGTACCAAACTCAGACATATTTCAGTCAAACTTTTGCCGCTCTTCTTTCCAACCATGTTCAGGAATGGTGTAGAAGGAGGAGCATCTATAGATCTCCCAACTTGAAAGATCAGGTCTATATGGATTGGTTTCTTAGATCATTGTTGGCCCCCATCACAAAAGATTTCCCGTCACACTTTCCTCAGTCTGAGGAAGAGGCACTCCAAATAGCTCTAGAATTTGATATGATTTACACCCAGCCAGGTGATGTTTACATTGTCATCCTCAATCTGCCTCTACCTAGTGTTGCTAATTCATGAGGGGCATCCCATTCCACTAATGGCATGTTTGGAACCCTTTCATACCCTTAACTATATGCTCCACCTCAAATGAGTTATGGTCAACCTCAGGGAGGGACCAGTTCCATTTATAATTATCCCTCCCCCAATCATCCTCAAAGAAATCCTTATCCAAGTCCTACCATGCCATATGCATATCCCCATTAGCATCAATAGATTCTAGGCCTAGACGTCTCACACCCTTCTTATACCAATGTTTCCCCATCTCCTTATTATCAGTGTACATATCCTAGCACTCTAGTTCCTTCGGCACCAGTGCCCCAGGCCCCCATGCCTACTCCCCCTCCATCGCAACAACCAACTCCTTCACAAGGACAAGTGTATGCTCCCTCAAACCCCAAGAAAAGGTACAAGGGGAAGGGTAATAGGAACCTGTTGTGCCATACAACAACCCCCCATTTCATATCATTACTATTCTAAAACTATAATATGAAATGGGTCCCTTTTTTAATTTTTGTTTTTAAATTGGTACCAATTTAAAGTTCTATTTCAAAAAGGCCCGAAGAAATAAAAGGAAACATTATTAAAAGGCCTTTTCAATAAAACCAATAAAAAAACCCCAACGTAAAATGATTTATCTTTATCATTGCGATAAAGCGATCGCAAGATCGCATATTGCAATGACAAAGAAAGCACAACTTAAGGGACATCTCGATTTTTGCCGATGCGAAATCGCTATCGGATATCGGCAAAGCATAAAGTAACACAATTAACAACCCTTGCTTCAATGCGATGCGAAATTGGAAATCGAGAATCGGCGATAATACTTAAGCGCGAATAAGCTCCCCCTCACCCCGATGCGATGCGATATCGCTATCGGTGATCGACGACTCTCCATGCCCACATCCTAAATGGCCCTACTCGCTACTCCCGACATGATGCGATATCGCTATCGGTGATCGGGGATTCCAAATGAAACCGAAGCAATGACTTAGGATTTTCCCTGATGCCCGATTGCGAAAAGGTTAAAAAGCGCAGTTTTCAAAGTAGAAAATCATAAAGGCAGGTTAATACGATTTATTCGTAATTAAGGCAATATCTTTTAAAAAGTTGCTCATCTGCGTTCAACTGCCAAATCCCCCAATACATGCTTCAAATAAATCATTCAGCCATTAACCGAAGCGACTGGTATTAATGAGATTGACAGGCCTTAACGACCATTTAATGAAAACAGCAAGCTTGCGATCTATTCATAGATTTGATCCAAAAGTCGTCTTAAGTCAATCGATCACTATGAATGCATCAAGATATATATACCTCACACTATTCAATTCATGTTATTGTTGCTTGTGTTACGCCTATCTTTCTCTCTGTGCAGGATTCCTCCACAGAAACAGAATTGAGTGGAATGGGAAAGAAGTCCAAAAAGACTACAATGCCTACTGCTTCGCCAGCCGCAAGGCAAGCTGTTGTTGATTCAAGCGGTAAAAAGAAAGGGCTTATATCAGATACGACATGCCTGGGACTTACCAGGGCCACTTGGCAAGGAACATATAATTTGATTGAAGCCAAAGAGCCGAAGGTGACCGAGATACAAGTCTCATGCGATAGTACCAGCAAATCTGAGGCCAATCTAAAAGACTTGGCCAACTCCTTTCTGCACAGAATAGCGGCCCGGGAGAAAATTCTCCCATATACAGATGTGGCAAGGTGGGCAATCCAAGAGATCCCAATTACCAATAGAATGTTTAGCACTACAGATGGGAGGATTTTCGGTTCTTTTCGAGCTGCAGATCTAAGGCAAATGTATCACCTACCGGCAGAAGAGAAAAAATATAATACGACATTTCTGGAGAAATTTCGAGCAGAGAACAAGACTGATTCTGAACCAATTCGAGGCTGGAGACAAAATCCAGCAAAGCACAAGCATGAATCCTCGGGTAAGTACTCAGTCGACTCCCTATGTTCTCCCTACTGCTATGCTGGAATTATGTTGTGTAAGCTATGGGGATTGCATGACTCTGCCAATTTTACCATAGAAATGGTCCCCTTAATGGAGGCGGCATGTAGTGTCGAGATTATGGATTGGGCGGATATATTATCCGACAAGTTAGCCAAGGCCATTCTCAATTTCAGGTCTAACTCTCGCCTCACAGAGAGGTTCATTCCGCCATTTTATTACAACGCCTATGTGTTGGATGTATGATGTTTTAATTCTGAGTTTCCTATGCTCGGATGGAGGTGGACGTCACAAGACCCCACACCCATCCACATATATCATCAAAAGTTGTGGAAGACCAACTACAAACACCACCTTTATCAAATTTGCAACGGTTTCATGTTGCCAATTTATTACTCCATTTTTTATAAGCCTGCCCCGAAGATTTCTGAACAAGCAGGGGTAGATTTAACTACAGTTGCAAGTTTGTTTGGAGAGGAGAAATTCACCTACATCATAGTTTTTGGCAGTTAGGCCAGGCCCCATGTGCTCCCACTTTACATCCCTGATAAGTTACTTGCCAGGGAAGTAGCTTATCAAATCAATGCGGATGAGGTTACTCAGACCCTGAAGAAAGTGAAAAAGCATGTTTGGCCCTCTTTTCCCTTACGAATTGGAATTTATACCCTACATGATATCAAACATGCAGAGAAGGAAGTTGGGAAGATAAATTTGCTCACCCTGGCTACTCTGCCAAGCAGGCAGTGTGATCCAAGGAAAATCGCTTACAATTCGCTCGACCAGGACAAATTGGCCAAGGTCAAGCACAAAGAAGACAGATTCGAGGATTTGTTTGCATCGGCTGAATCGCTGTATCAAGTTAATTCGCTTGCAAGAAATGTATACAACGATGAAGGGCTAGCCGAATTTAACAGAATTAGAGAACAGAGGTTGCAAACTCTGCCTCTAGACCTATTAGCGACTATTCCAACGATGACAAAATCAAGCGAGCCTGAGCAGCGAAGTAATACGCCACCTCCTACTACATCAAAGCAGCATGAGAAAGTGCATAATCAGAGGTAGGAAGAAACCGAGGAAAATGTGCAGCGACAGGAAGAAACACAGGCGAAAGCCCAAGAAGAGAGCAGCTCTAAAATTAATGATGATACACTAGTTGATCCAAATTTGCTCCAGCTGTTAGTGTCGGTCTTCAGCCCTCCATCAGTGATCAATAGCTCTTTGCATATGCATAGTTAGGTGTCTCATCAGTGTCAATTTTGCATCCCACTAGGCATGCCATAACACTGAATGGAGGAGCTGGTCTTTGTTCCCTTCTTGGCTTTGCTGGATGAGGTTATACTACGATGTAATTGAGTCATACTTGTTGTTATTTTTGTCTTGAGGTCCCAGGTCTTAAGTCTAGGGTTTTGAGTCAAAATCATTTCAAGGTCATGAGTCAAGGTCAGTGAGTGCCCAGCAAGCCAGAGGGAGGTATGTACATATGTTTCATTGTTATTTTCATCAGCTACAGATCATTTTATGCCTTGGATTTAAAAAACCCTGTTTTTAAGTCCAAGGTCATGTCAAATTTGTAAAAATAAGCAAATTTTCAGAAGTTTGCAAAAGTGCTGGCAACAACCCTGGTTCCTTCTCCACAATCCATCAGATGGTCAACCTGCAAAAAGAATGGAGTCAAACGCATCAAAAGAGTTCATTTCAGGACAAAAAGACTCTAAACAGTGTTAAAAAGAAAAGCAAGTTGAAAACATTAGAAAGTGGGTTCTAAAGTTAAATTTTTTTAAACATGACCCTATAAAAGCTAATTTCCCTCTTTAGTCACTCTTATTGTGCAATTGAAAGTGAAAATTTCGTGCTAGAGGCAAAGAAGGCAATTTCGTGGCAATTTTCTGCAAATTCAGTGCTTGGGAAGGTGCGCGGTCATTTCACAGGTGTGCGCCGCTTCCTGGGTGGTGCACGGCTCTGTGGTGAGTTTTCTGCTGAAGAAAAATACACAAGCGCGGCTTTGACAGTGGTGCGCGGCTTTTCTGGGGAGGTGCGCGGTCATTCTAGCAGCTTCCACAAAAACTCACCCAAACAGTAAAATTTCTTCCAAGTTCTCTCAAATTTGTCAAGGTATGTCTCCTCCACGTGGTTTGTGATGGTGTAATGATAATGCCATGGATGGATAGCATGT